>CAJQZJ010004381.1:12707452-12777180 GCA_907164525.1 Lophiomys imhausi | reverse complement strand
GTCCCTGTGGAGGTGGAGCTGGACTCTAGGGAGAGGCTAGTGTCACCTGTTTGCCTGCTTTCTTTCCTCCTCAATGCATGCTTTACACACCCAGACTAAGTGGTAGTACTCTTTCCAGCCCCTCTATATACTGTGGAGCCCACAAATGTTCTGCTATCTTTCCCAGGGTCTCCTTGTATGGAAGACTTCCAAGGGAATGGGATAAGATTGCCATCAAGTGGCTGCTGTTGGTAGTGGAGGACAACATGCTGATAATTCCAATTTTTTAGCCTCTCTGTGCAAATCAGTGAAACTTAGGAATGTTGTTTGCAGAGTAGTCTTCTCTTATTTTGGGCTGTGTAATCCCAAACTGTGTCTTGTATCAGACAGGTTTAGGGCCCTGAAGCAGTGGTGAGTATAGACCATTTAGAAGCAGTTCACTCACTGCCTGCCCAGGTTGGGAGGAATTAAAAAAGGATCATATTGTCAGTCCTCAAAAAAAATTGTCTCAGCCCAGATTAAAAGAACACACAGAAGGTATAGCTGAGATTAAAGGTGTGCCACAAGATCCAGATCAAAAGTGTGTGTCATCCCCCTTCAAGATCTGGATCAAAACACTGTCTTCCGGCCTCAAGATCCAGATCAAAGGCATGTTGTTTTTGTACCCCAAAATCCGGATCACAGGTATGCCCTCCAACTGTGATTTCTGGATTGTAATTCGTTTCAGATATAGTCAAGTTGACAACCTAGAATAGCTAGCCATCACAATCCACCCCTTATCAAAGTGACACACAATCATATCTTATTTCATGGTTAATTTTTGATAAATTTCCAAACAATATCCTGGCCACAATGACACCCAATGTGACATAACCATCTCAAAACGAACCACGAATGCATAGTGAAGTTAGAATAAGTGACAATGTCCCTTGGGGGAAACATCCTTTTAGTATTTCATGCGTAAATATAATGATCATTGATATTCTGATGTTAAAGAAATTGAAAGAAAACACATTTGTGCAAATGCATTTTTAACAAAATGCAACAGAAAACTTAGGTCAATTATAATCTTTATTTCTGCAACTGGTCATATGGCCCTAGATGGTATTTATAACTATCTTCTTCTACTACCCATTCTGTATTTCCTCCACCCACTTCAAGCACCTCAGCAAATGTTGGCTCTTTTCCTGGAGTACTGACCCATACCTTCATTCTCTTATGGGTCTGTGTGCCTACTGTCATCCTGCCTAGATTAGGCTGTTGTAGTTTTCCATTAACTTTAATCACAGGGCATGGTGACACCCTGATGCTACCATGGTAGATGCACTAAAGGATCTCCTGCACCCCTGACATAATCCTTCTGAGGCAGAAAGCCCTATTTGTTTGGCTCCTGTTGTTTTTCTATTTCTGAAAGTGGGTTAGTAATTTTTCTCTCAGAGTGGCATTCTCAGAATTGATGAGGATTCATTTGAAGTCTTTAGTAGATATCTAGAAATAGCAGAAAGTAATTATCTAGAGGGTGATTAAGATTGAGGTTCTTCCTATAAAGCAGTAGCTGCACCATGAAGCACCGCTTGGAAATGTGTGCAACATTTGAAGGTTCTGAATGCCAGCACCTGGAAATCAGGTTCTATTCTAAGGTCAAGAGCTGTAGCTTTGATCCGGCTACCCTCAGTTTCCCCTACATGGCATGGATAAGGAAGGACTGTCCCACAGTAAAAGGTGATGTAAATCAGCAGGCACTCCCACCACTGAACACAATTGCTTGGTACATTTGGAATATTTTTGGATCCTCTACTGACTAAACATCACTAATCAGAAAGTCTGAAATCCAAAGTACTTCAAAAGCTGAATCTTTTGAGCCTTATAAGGGTTTTTGGATTTTGTGGGGCAGGATACTGGGCTCAGTAGTTAAGAGCAGTTGAGGGATTTGTTTGTTTTTTTTGAGACAGACTTTCTTGTATAGCTTTAGCTGTTCTGGAACTACCTCTGAAGGCCTTAAGATCTATGAGCTGCCTGGGGAGGCCATTGTTGAATATGAACTGGCTTTGAACTGGCCTTTACCACATCAGAAAGGTGCCTGTCTGCTCATTTGGAAGGGGAACAATCTGAGTCATTTGAAGGAGGGACAAAGGACTATGGAGAATATCCAACTGGTGTAAATATGAACCAGTGGAAGGAAGACCTATTTTGAACATCTATTTAGAACTAAAAGGCTATACTTTGTAGCCATTTACATTACAGTCTGTCAATCATAGTAACCCAAAATTCCTGGATTCTAGCCATCTCAAGCAATACTGAACACATCAAACATTTGAATGTGTTGGAATCAATATTGACATTGTATCTTTAATTCTAGAAGTAACTGAGTATGGATTGGGTATACTTTACCAGAAGCAATCAGGATCAGAAGTGTTTTTAGATTTTGGAATATTTTTGGAGACTTACATCACTAATCAGAAAATTTGAAATCCAAAGTTACTTCAAAAGGTGGATCTTTTGAGTTTTATAAGGTTTTTAGATTTTGTGGGGCTGGAAACAAGGCTCAGTGGTAAAGAACACTTGTGGCTTTTTGTTTTGTTTGTTTTTTGACAGGGTTTCTTTGTATAGCCTTGGCTGTTCTGGAACTAGCTCTGAAGACCAGACTGGCCTGGAACTCAGAGATCCAGCTTGTCTCTGCCTCCTGAAAAGAGTACTAGTTCTTACAGATAAGAGGACCCAGGTTTGGTTCTCAACACCTACCCACATGACAGCTTACAACTGTCTGCAGTTTCACTTACAGAAGTTCTGATAGTTTCTTCAGACCTCCAAGTGCCTTTATGCACACTATATAAGTGTATACACCCTGTATGTTGACTTTGTCTCATTCTGTTTAACAGAGAATGACTTTCTGGTATTTATGGCACACTGTATTTCTTCCCTCTTAGTGTGTACATTGTATTGCTGGGCCAGGTGATATTTGTATGTTTCTCTGGAATGTGGATGAATGCAGGGAGGTCATTCTGAAGCCTCTGTGAAGGAACCAAGGCATCTTCCTCATCCTGTTGGTTGCAGGTAGCAAATTATGAGTGCCAATCTGCATCAGTTCAAGTGGCGCTTTCTCCAGAGTGGTGACTTCAGACCAGGAGGCAGGGGAGGGTTACCAAGCCAGTTATCTAAAGAGTGATTTTCATTAGGAATGGCATTGGAAGCCATCTTGATGTGGCCTACCAGTAAAGTATGGTCTCTGAAGTCACAATGGGGACTCAAAGAGGAGATGATAGACAGTATGCCATAAACACCAGAAATAGTTATAAACTTTGTTGAAATCCTTGCAAATGAATTCTTGCTTTCTCATTTCTTGGTATTAACTTATAAATATGACATTATTGAACTGTGACACTGACTTGTTCTCATCCATTTTACTCTAGAAGCATATTTTAACATTATAATTGTGTGTAAGTATGCATGTCTGGTTTGAATATGTGCAAATATACACTCAGATATAAAGATCAGGTTTTAGGAATCCATTGTCTCTTTCCATTATGGGTTCTCTCTGTCAGTCTTGAATTGCAAATGCTTTCATCCATTAAACTGTCTTGCTAGCCAGTTTTTTCTTAAAAATGTTTTATTAATTTAGAATGACACCAGCGCTGTGTATGAAAGAATCAAGTTTAAAGAACTTTGATTGTACTTTTCAGTAGTCAGCCCTTTCTTCAACAATTTTCCAGTGAGAATTTCTTATTTTCATTACAAAAGGACATGCTTTTCTCTCTTTCATTCCCTCTAGCATCTCCCCAATGTGTTTCTGAGTTAATTTTGCTTGTGCTGTATGATGACATGTTTAAAATATTCTCAAAAGATTGATAATCATCATCTTTAATGCGGTATGGCTTCTTGTTTACCATTTAAAAACCTTTGAAAATCCATTGAATGCTTTTCAGATATTTTTAGTACAGTAACTAAAAAAAATTAATCTACTACTCATCCCCTTCCTCATCCAAAATGTGTTTATTGGGATGGTTCCCATTCATTCTTGACCAGGATGTTTTATCTCTCTAAAACTGTATAAAACATAAAATGTCTTCCTCTCATTAGACAAGAAATTGTATGAGTTGGAATTTACTCTTTTTTTTTTTAATGTTTAGAAGTTAAATGTACTGAGAATATTTGTTGGAGTTTGCCCAACTTGGTGGTAATGTGCTGGTAGAAATTATTGATTATGAAAGCGGCAAAATATGCCCTCAAGTGTCTTGAGGTTTAGGCAATATTTTGGTATGAGAGATGAGATTCTTTCTGAAATTCTAACCTCTTCAGAAGTAACATTTTGAGTGTAATGCTTTGCTTCTGGTGGGTGTCTTGAATAACAGAGTGTCTTCATGTAGACACTTAAAGATTACTATGACAGCACAGTGTTGTATACATGTAGGTCTGACATCTGCTTGTGCAACCAGTTTGCCATTCATTTGACTTGTAAATTTGAGCATTTTTGTATCTAAGGATTTCTAATTCTGCTGGTAGATATGTATCCAGTAAAAACTAATGCTTGCTTTCTGGGAGAGCCACAGAGGAATTGTAGCATGATGATATATAGGTACACACTGAAAATTATTTCCAGTGCCTCTGAATTCAGGAAGTCAGGATAAACAGAGGGGACACTGTTGAGTATCACAATTCATTTCATAAAAGTGAGAGGAATAAATGCTGGTAATACTTGGGCTTAAAATGAAAACTTACCTCTAAGATAGAATATTAAAACTCAAGACAGTGGTGATTTTATGCAGTTGGAATTGTCACCTCTTTTTTTTTTTTTGGTTTGGATTTTAACAAGCCTTGGCCCGAGTTGTGCAATCCTGGCCCAACTAAGCTGGCTCTTAAGTCTGTTATCCAAATATGACCCCATATATACATACGTCCCCTTGGACTGCCATTCTCCACACTAGCCGATGTTCCAGGCCATGTGGAATGAGGTTCTTTTTTCTATCCCATGGCGTGTGTCTTCTTCTTCCTCCTGCGCTCGTGGCTGGAATCTTTAATCACCTCTTCTTTTATACTCTTAAATTGAGAAGGTTGTGTTGCAGTTCTTCAGGCAACCCCCACCCCCCCTTTGGTCTTCCAAAGAATGTCGTTCCTCACATCTCCTACTTCTGCTAAGCTCTCCCATAGGGTGGTGCACCAGCATTTTATCTAAATGTTTGCAAACCTACTGGGGTTCATAAGTAAAGGATTTTCAACTCTTCTTTGTGCCTCAAAGCCACATAAAGACTTGAGTGGAATTAGGATTAACTTGCATCAAAGACAAATGACAAAGAATGAAACTCTTGGTTTCTTTTTGTTTCTGTGAAGACACCAGCAACAATGATTGGAAAAGGCCTTCTTAGAGCTGTGGGGTGTTAAAGGAAACTAGAATCTGTATATGATTCTCAAAATTCATTTCTTTCCAAATATATATGTTATGGGTTCCCTGTTTCTTACCTCATTTCCCCAAAATATCTGCCTATCTTCTTTCTAGTTCCCTGCTCTAGGTGGTCTGCATTATTGAAGAAGTTAGATAAATAGTGCAAAACAGAAAAGGAAAAAAAAAAGATGCCATCTCCCAAATGTCTTTAGTTGACTGTATGATTTATGCTGCATTTGCTCAGTGGATAGCATTCCGAATGGGAGGGAGTTTTGTGAGTCTCTGCTGTGAAAGATTACAGAGAATCTTCTCAGGTAGAAGCTGTACTAACATGTTAATATACACATCTGTCCTTCAATGCCACAGAACTCTTGAATAGTCTCCTGTCTAAGGAGACACTGAGTGTAGTATGGTTGGATATCAGACTAGCCTAAGCTACAGTTTTCTATCTTTTTTGTTTTTTTCAAGACTGGATTTTTCTCATGTAGCTCTAGCTGTCCTAGAACTCACTCTGTAGACCAGGCTGGCCTTGATCTCACAGAGATCCACCTGACTCTGCTTTCCTAGAGCTGGGATCAAAGGCTTGCACCACCAAACTGACCAGTCATTACATACAGAGCTATTCTGTGGGTGCTGAGATTTGAATCCTGGTCCTTTGGAAGAATAGCCAGTGCTCTTAACCGCTGAGCCATCTCTCCAGCCCCTCACACCTTCCTTCCTTCCTTCCTTCCTTCCTTCCTTCCTTCCTTCCTTCCTTCCTTCCTAAGGATTATTTATTAATTTTACATAGATGAGAGCTGTATCTTGCATGTAACCCTTTATACCAGAAGAGGGCATCAGATTCCAGTATAGATGGTTGTAAGCCACCATGTGGTTGGTGGGAATTGAACTCAGGACCTCTCGAAGAGTAGCCAGTTCTCCCCCCCCCCCAGCTTTCTATTTATACTGTAGAGTTGCACCAGACCATCTATTTATAAGGCCCCGACTGTCATTGTCATTTAAAAGTGGTGGGTATCACAGGCTTCAGAGAAGATTGTTGCCTTCCTCCCCAGGAGATGCTGTGTATGCCTAGCATGGTGACCCAAGAAATGGCCATGATAACTGTTAGGCAGTCATGCCTCAGGAGAGGCTAATATCTGCCTTTAGTATTTGCAAGGTTAAAATTAAGTTAGTGCTTGTGTTTTAAGAGCCTGGAAAGATGAAACATCAGAGTCAAGTTACTAGGATGGGGTTTCCCAGTGTTCTGAGCATAAATCTTGAAGGAGAACTTTCAGTGTCCTGCCTGCTCATGGGCTCAGCTACCACCTTTACTTGGAAGGGCATAAAGAGAAACATGTGGGTTGTGTAAAGCATGTGTGTTGCACATCATCATTGCCAGATGAAGTTCAAAAGCTTCAAAGAAAATGACTTTGAAAATCAAAAAAAGAGACATGCACTCCAGTTATTGGAGGCCAGTTGGATGCCTGCTTTTTTCACCCTTCTCAGCAGCTGCCAAGCTACAGAGCCTGTTTTGTGAAAGATCCTCAAGAAACAATGAGGGAAAACAGCCTCACTTGATTAGATTAGATCAATTTATGTGCCATGGGGAGGTGCCTAGGCAGGGCTGGGGGAGGGTTGTCCTGTGCTGGCGGTGGCCCATGCCTGCCCATTTGGTCACTTCATAAGTAATGAAGCTCCCATGGTGGCTAGAATTGCAGGAGGGGGGAGGGAGGGGTTGAAGGAGGAGCGTGTGAAGAGAGATTTCTGCAGTCTGTCTGGAGAGCTGCCCAGGTTTCCCAGCCAAAAAAACAAATAAAAATAAATAAAAGGCAAGTGCTGAATGACACAGATTATGATATTAAAAAGGGATACCATTGAAACAGTGCCCTGCTTCCTGCTGTTGTTGGAGATGGGGTGTGTACAGGAGAGAGGGGCAGTTAGTGCACTGTACAGCAGGCCATCCCTTGGACACAAAAAATCTGTAGAATTAAATTGTGACTGTCCCTTGCCAGCATGCCCCCTTCCCCCACCCTGCCAGAAATTCTGCAATTTTTATCTGTCTGCATTGCAGGTTGTGGAAATGGCTGGGTGGAAAGCTAGTTTCTTTTGCCTTTTTTCATTTTAATTTATCAAGATGGTAAAAACCGGGGAAGGGGAAGTCAGCCAGATGCCCCCTCCTCTTTAGTGTTCGATTCTCTTCCAGGCACATAAATAATCTTCTCTCCCGACTGTCTCCCCTCCCCCTTGGCCCCTGCTGCTGTTGGGCTGTCCTATTGCCGCTCGCTTGGAATCTGCACTGCCGCCTGCTTATTACGTACAGGGGAGGATTGTTGACAAGTGCTCGCGAGCCTGCTTCACTGAGCTCTCTCTCCCTTCCTCCCTCCTTTCCTCTGTCCTTCTTCCTCTGTCTCTGCAATGATCCGGCTCTGAGGATGGCTGCTCCACGGGTCTGTCAGGTGCAGTTTTTGGTGGCTTATCTTGAGGAACCTGGGATAGAAGGTCTGTTCCTATAAATAAAAGAAAAAATAAATAGCTTGTGATTTGTTTCAGTCTGATTTGGCTTTTGTTGGAGAAATAGGCCTTTGTGGGTTTTCCTGCTGGGGGGTCCTGATTATATAGCCATTATGGGTGGCAAGGGACACACACACACACACACACACACACACACACACACACACGCACACAAGCACAAGCACAATAAACGTGTTTAGATATGTTTAATATTATTTTAGAATTTATATCTTCCCTAAGGGCAATGGTGGCTCCTACTAAGATACCGTGCAAATTTGCAAGAGAGTATTAATGTCATTCTTAACGAATTAAGCTCTGTTGACCATTTTGGCCAAATCTGCAGTTTTAATCAGGCTTGTATGAATTTAGGTATTTCTCTGGGGATGGACCAGCTATTAGTAAAAGCTGATCTTTTTATTAATACAAATGTGACCTTGTATATGTATGTATGTGTATATATATATATATATTTGCCATCATTTAAAAATAGATGCTTGATGAAAGTGACATCACTTCATCCTCACCCTACATCTAGTTGCTTTTATACATAGTGTAGCATGTTTGCTTTCATTTCCCTCTTTCCATTCTTTTTTATGTTATTCTTCCCTTAAAAGATGAAGGAGGAAACTGAGGTATGTAAATAGAGGAGGCTACATCCTGAGGTGACTCTGGTTACATACAGCAGAATACCTTAAGCTAAATGTTTTTTATTTTCCCTGTATTTGATGCATCATTCTGTATTTCCATTAGCGTGTATAAAGGCAGTTGCATATTGAACCCCATCAGTTGGGGGCAGATTATGGCCACATTCCTATAGTCTTGCCAGACTGTTGCTCTGGGAAGGAGTAGGCTGTGGTGAACTTGTTTGCTATCAGTGGGTATGTTTCTGTTTGGACTCTCAGTATAGTCATCTGAAAAGTGGGTGTGCAATTTGTTTATATGCAGTTGAGATAATGATGAGCTTGGTGGAAATTCATTTTCTCTCTCTCTCTTTCTGTCTCCAAATAAAACATAACTCGGTCCTTTTTTCTGTGTTTGGTGTAACCAAGAGATTTTGATAAGGATACAGCTGTCAACACATAGATTTTTGTGGGTCATGTGAAGCCTTGGCAAGGTATAAGCAAATATTAGTACTCAAGCTGGTTAAGTACATGGTGTTCACTGATGGCCTGTAACCCAGATGATCTTCAGTTTGGAGAACTGGTTTCATTTTGGTATTTACCTTTGAGGAATAAATTCAGTGAAATGAAGCTTTGAAGATGTAAATATATACATACATTATAATCTCTTGTGGAAATCTTTAGCTACCTAAAAAAGGCTCCTGTACTTAACCTGCCCTCATAACTCTGAGATCCATTGTTCTGCAGCTCATTTTCCACATTAGTCTAATAAGCCCAGGAGTGCCTG
Source organism: Lophiomys imhausi (assembly GCA_907164525.1). NCBI lineage: Eukaryota > Metazoa > Chordata > Mammalia > Rodentia > Muridae > Lophiomys > Lophiomys imhausi. The sequence goes on along the minus strand of CAJQZJ010004381.1, from coordinate 12,767,927 downwards.
TCATGTGCTTTTCTCTTCATATGGAAGGGACCTTTCGACTTGAGATGGTCAGTACTGAGCCTTAAATGTGGAGAAATTTTTAGAAGCTGGGGATCTACACTTCTGCTGTTTGCTTGGTAGGTTACATGGTAGACATGTGCTTGACCTCTTTGTCAGTGTGAATTGTAAAAAATACTGGGATGGAAGTTGGTTCTAGAGTCGGAGACAGCAGAGTCATGGCTACAAAGGAAGGTGCTTGGCGTTGTAGTTCACTGGAGGTGTCTGAGGGCGGTCTTGAAGTCGACCTGTTCCAATTGCTGTGAAAGTCGTCATGGTCAGCGTGAATGAGTGAAAGGAAGAAATGATAAATATAGTGTGTGGTTGAGCTGTGATCCAAATAAATGAGGCTTTATTTAAAAAAAAAAAAAGTGCTCTAATAGCCTCTGGGCTGTTTCAGAATTTCTTTTGAAGACCAGGGATTTAAAGGAAAATGTGTATATAAAGTTCATCTCTGTGCTTTGTTTTGGTGGATATTTGTTGTTGGAGCCTTCTTTCTCCTTGAATTTGTTGGTTAAGATGTTTGAAAATCTATTGTCTTTGGGTGATATGGTTCTTTTTCATCTAGCATGTAAGTCATACAGACTGGGGTCCATTTGGTAAAGCTGGAACCCTATATTGACATGCTTACAGGATCTTTTGGTAAGGAGTATGGCTCAAGGTGAGGAAATGGTTTGTTGACTCTGGGGCCTTTGGTGCTTGCTTGATTAGGAGTAAACTTCCACCCAGTAGCCAATTTTTTTTTTTTCCTGTCACCTTCTTGGATTATAGCATCTTTTATCAAGATACTGGTCTTGCAAAGGAGGTTTTAGATTGCTGAAGGTTAATGTCTATGGGGATTGAGACTGAGGGCGGATAAAGGTCTCTTGTAGATTGTGATTGTAAAAATCAGTATTTACATCTATGTCACTGACATGTGACAGAAATAAGCAAAACACAGCGTTACCCCTCTGTAGTTTGATCTATTTTGGGGTTCCATAGGGGCTGGGATTTTGATTACATTTTCATGACTGAAATGGAACATCTCTAATGCTGATTTGAGGGTAGACAAAGGGGAGTCTCAGTTGGCTGAGGGGTTGTTCTCATAAGGGAGGATAATTATTTTCTATAATCCAGGGTATGAAGCCATTTTTCTTTGCGCCTCGTTGACCATAAGTGTCACTTACATCTTGCCTTATGACTGTCATTTGTTCTCAGCCACCTCAGTGTGGATTTGGTATAAGCCTGTAAATGGGCAAGCCAGGGCTGGGCTTCCCAGGCTCTGCCCTGTTCACCCCTGCCCTCCTCATTGTGTTGGATGTTCACTACTGACCTGTATATGTACAGTTGAAGGTTAACATCGGCATTTACGTGTGAAGCTACCTCGGCATCAGAATGCCTGTGCTGTTTGAAAAGCAGACAATCCAATCTTTCTTTCAAACTCTAAGGGAACCAAGACTCTGTTTTTCACTAGTAATGGCGGCAAACCATGCATTCTGATTACCTCAGAGAGGTTCCTTGCCTTAACCAGGAAGGCTGCTATTATGATTTTCCTCTCAACTAAAAGTGAGCACATATGTACAGCCACATATAGAATGATAAATTGCTATTGAAAATGAAAGCACTTTGGGTGCCTGACTGTTTAATATGTAATGTGATACCTCGTGTCACAGTGACGGGGCAGCAGACAGCCTTGACTCTGTAACACAGAATCACCTTTTGTGCATACTTCTAACAGCAAAGCTAAAAACATGGGCTCTCCCGAATATGCTAATAAGTTTGGTGTGCTCCAGATGTTTGAGAAAAACTGGGACAGCTTCAAAGCCCTCCTTGTTTTCATTTCTTTTTAACCCTTCTCTTGGCACTGCCTTTGTGGAGTAGTTTTCTTTTGGTTTTGTATTCTGCCATGTTCTTCTTTGTGTCTAAAACATGAAATCGTAAGGTGTCTCTATTTTTAAAGGTGTTACAAAAGAATTATCTTGTGTTTATACATTTGTTCTGTAATCTGGAGTTATTTAATACTGAAATTCTTTGGTTGAAGGAGGCTTTGCATAAACTGTTTTAGTTTTCCTACATATTTTCATGTAAGGGCAATGGGGAGAAAAGATCACCATGCACACAGTATATCCAGTTTCCAGCATGAATTCATTTTGCTCTTGTCTGCTGTTCCAGACTGTTGTGTGATGCTGGAAGGTTTTTCATTTGTTGCTAATTTGGGAGATGAGATGAATAGCTGCTGAGCTTTTGGAGACCCTGATAGCAGCTTGCTCTTATATTTAATTTCTTGGAGGGATTTTCTGGGTAGTATGCTGGTGGACAAGTGCCGTCTAGGCTGTATCACATTCCTGATACCATCTAGCTGAGGTGGCAGGCCCAGTCCCCAAACCGTCTTTATGCCATTGATTTTGAATTTTCTGCTCATATTGTTTTTGTAAAAGACAATAGACTGGTTTAATTTAATTAAATTCAACCTACTGAATATTACCAAATGTATAGAGGGTGGATCTTTGGGCCATTCACTTTCTTTTCTGTTTAACCTCCTGTCTCTAACAAACATTTGTGTTAGCAGGAGTGTTGTTTGGATGGGTGTTAGAAAAATAAGAAATAGGATGTGTATATGGGAAAGGAATGCTGTTACATTATTTCTCTAACTAAAAAAAATAATCTACAGTGTTAATGGCAGGGCTGTGGTAAGCAGGAGAAAGAAAAGATACAACACACGTTTGCCCCCACTATTGTTGCCATGATGCCTATTCTGCCCTGTGGCATCATATTCCATTTTGCTGATCCAGCTCACCTACTTCAGGAAGGGTGTATGATTTTTTTCTAAAACTTTAGAAATTAAATTTGATAGTTGGATATGTGAAAAAGAGTAAGGAAATGAATGGGGGGGGGTGCTTTACCCAGGCTTATAAACAAGCAAACTAAAAATAAGTGTAATTTTTTGGCATAAGTTTTATACAAGATGGGAGTCCTCAAATTGAAAGCATTGATCATGTCCAAGAATAAAGTTAGCTGTGCTCCCTCATAAAGGGCATGATTGTAGCAGTAGTTCTGTGTTGCTCTGTCTAGTCAGGGCATCCTCATTGTGTAGCTTGGAATGGGAAAAGCTTAGAGTGCCCTGAATGTGCTAGTTTGCGGTCAGTGGGCAGGGGAACCCCCACGTCTATTACCATTAATGTTTAGTCTTGACTTTAGATCAGAGCAGGTTTATTCCCCCCCCCCCCCTTTGCCTCACACCGAGTGTATAATTTCTGTCTAAATTCTAAGGGGCACATCATACAATTTCCCCATGCATTCTCCTAGTTAGTATTCGTGTTTAATAGTTATTTTAGGAAAGGGTCATATTTGTACTTTTAGATGTGTACATTCTTCCCCCAACTCTTCTACCTACTCTGGTTATTGATTTGGGTTTTTTGTTTTGTTTATATTTATCCTTGTACCTGATTCCTACAAGTTTGTAAGCAAGCCTCTTGACAGAACTATTGGGAAAAGGTGAATAGAATTTGTTGGTTATGGAAGCCCCTCTGAGATAATGTCAATTATCATAGTCAGTTGCCTGGGTTCATGTTTTTGTTTATCCCAGCTTAGTGGTGGCTCAGTAACAATAGGTCTTCCATTCACTGACACTTGACAATGGCCCCCCCCCCCCCCCCCACTAGCATCACATTGCCTGGGATCGCATGTTGTGTAGAATAGGGCACATGTGAGTCTGGGACAAGTTCAAATTGAAGAATCTGTTCTTCCTCTTCAGAGTTCTTGGGAAGACAGGAGTAAAGCTGACAGTCTAATAGCTTAACTTTCTCACAGTAATCTAAAGTGTCATACTCACTCATAGTGTCAAATGGCAGAAGACCATTTCTTCTTACCTGTCCTCACCTAGTAGCATCTCATCTCTTCTTAGTTTCTTTTTATTATTTAAACAGAGTTTCGACACATTTAGGTGTTGGTGATTTTGTCCTTTGCTGTTGCGGTTGTCTGGGTGCACGGACTTGCATTAATAGCTTTCCCCATCACGTGTTCCTTACTGGATGTGTAAAGTGTTTTCATGTGAGTTGTGCTGAATAATCTGAATGTATGTGTCTGTATCCTAAAGTACCCTGTCGATATAGTAGATATCTTGAAAACTTTCTCCTTTCTTTCACTGAATTCTGCTATATATACACATATACTATTTCATCATAACCAAAAATATAACTACAATCTTTGAGGGGTGGGCATAAATTTTATTGGTGAGTCCCTCTCTGTTGCTAAGAATTGAACCTGACTTGGCCACTGAACTATACTCTGGCCTCAGCCACATTTCTAATGGCTAAAGTTTATTTATATAATTCCAGTGATTGAGTATCCTACCCATTTATGTATGTGTGTGCCAATGTACTGATAATCAAAATGATAATATTTTGACCATATATGCAATTTATTTTTTTTTAGATTTGCAGTCAAAGACATTGGAACAGATAGGTGAAATTAGGGTAAACTCAAAATCTCCTAATACATTCTGCTGGTACACTTAGTGAATAGTAGTACGTCTAGCATCCCTGAGTGGCTATTTGTGTCCACAGGGGTACATCCATGGTACTGTGTATAGATTAGTAGTGCAGATCTGAGATCTGAGGCATGACTAACAATTTAAGGTCTGAGGTGTGACATAACAAGCTAAACTAATGGCTCTGTTAGGATTGCTAGTTCGCCTCCAATATGTGGTTATGATGTTTCAGTGCATAACTGGTATTGGTTGATTTTGTTGTATTTAGTAACCATTTACCTGATACTGTTTTTTATAACAGCTAGTTGGACTAGGGGTCTTTGATCCCTAGTATGTAGAGGTTGAGGCAGGAGGAACACTTGTGGGTCCCTCTTCCTTCCTCCCTCACCCAGCATGCATGCGCGTATGCAAACACACACACACACACACACACACACACACACACACACACACACACACGCACACCTCTACCTGGAATTTCCTTCTGTTAATTGTTTCCCTGTTAGACCTTTGAATCTTATGGAATGAAACTTAATTTTTCTTTACTCCTTTAAAAGGATGGATGTAAGTTTTCTTCTGTCTTCATCAGCTGTTGAACAGGATTGAAGGGAAGTGCCCGTCCTGATGTAATGTATGTAAATGTTTGTTCTTTTTCTCACCTGTAGGGCTCCTTGGTAATGACCAGTCTAAGGCATTAGGACCAGCCTCAGAGCAGTCAGAGAATGAGAAGGACGATGCATCCCAAGTGTCCTCTACTAGCAACGATGTTAGTTCTTCAGATTTTGAAGAAGGGCCGTCGAGGAAAAGGTTAGTATCCAAGGCTTGGAAGTATTAGTGAATTATCATGAAGCAGGGGCTACAAATAACGCTAATGTTTGCAGTATGTGAACAAGTGTGAATCTACTCAAACAATATCCTGGTTTTCATAGAAGAGTCAGAATTAAGGCCTTCTAAGTATTTCCCAGTAGCAGTCATCAGAAACAAAGAAATAAAAGGTGTTATGACCTGGATGAAATTTGTTCCTGTCATAATAATTAGCAAGACTTTGTGACACTTGCACTTAGTCAAGTTCCTTCTTATCAGCAGAAGCTCTGAAATGTATGTTAAATGTGTTTTTGTCATTTCTGAAGAAATTGAAAGGTATTGTTCTTGTCATGAGACTAGGAACTAGTCTATAATCTTAATATGTTTGATTTTAACCAAACTGTAGAATCAGTTTTTTAAATATGTTATTTCTATGTGATTTTTATACGTAACCTAAGATGGTTCAGTTAGGTGGCAGGCTATAACTGTTTGAAGATTAGTGGCAGTGACATTACATAACAGTTCTAACTAGGTCTTTAAAAAGTTCCTTTGGCAGTATCCACCCAATTTTATATATTACTGTCCACTCTCTTTAAAATTTACTTTTCAGTTTGCATTTGATGCTTTACTGTATTCTTGCCTTTATGACTATAATATTAATAGGAAAAATTCCCTTGGTTTGAACTTCTTGGTTGATTTCATGTTGCATTATAATTATTGTAATTACCCCTTAAAACAATGTAGAAGTCTGTCTCTAATGAAGTACATTGAAAACTTAGGGGACGGAAGTTAGCCCTGTGCTTATGCTTAATAGTTCTTGAGCCTGAAAGTTGAGATGCATAGTTCAAATTCCTTTGTTTTTTGTTTTTGGTTTTTTTTTTGTTTTGTTTTTTTTTTTTGTTTTTCGAGACAGGGTTTCTCTGTGTATCCCTGACTGTCCTGGACTCACTTTGTAGACCAAGGCTGACCTCGAACTCACAGAGATCTGCCTGCCTCTGCCTCCCAAGTGCTGGGATTAAAGGCGTAGGCCACCACCTGGCTTAGCTCAAATTCTTAATTTGCCTTCCTCTTTCCTCCTGTCTAACATATGGTCTATATTGGGTCTATTTTAATAACTTCTAATGTCATTGTCTCTCACTTCTCATCACTGTGTTAAGTAACTATTTGATTGGTATTATAATGAGCATACACATCAGAAGAGCCTGCCATACAATAGGCTTGTGCTTTTTAGAAAACAATTGAGGATCTCAGTGATAGAGCCTGTTACTTACTCCATAAAGAGTCTCTTTCCCCATTTGTAAAGGGAACCATCACTAGATTTGAAGGCTGGGAAAAACAAACAAACCAGCCAGTCAACCAATCTCTTCAGTAAATGCATTGGAATGTGTGATGGTATCTGTGCTTTCTAATATGGGTGGTGCCCATTCCTCTGGCATCAACTTTCACCCCATTTGGAGAACATGTTCTTTGGGCCAGCATTTAGTACTGTAAGTGTGACTGACCATCTAGCCTCTCTGGTGTCATCAGCAGGTCTCATTCTCTAGGATGACAGTGTTAGTGGCCTTTCTTTTTCATATATTTGGTGTTTAGTGCAGCTGAGTACATAGTGGTTATATAATCTGATTCATATAGGACAGTAAAACAAGGAAACAATTTTGTAGAGTTAAATTTTAATCATTGCAAATTTTTTGTTGTGTTAAATATCTTTTCTATTAAATTAAGAATTTTTGTAGGGTTCTAGAGATGGTAAAACAGTAAAGAGCACTTGTTGCTCTTGCAGAGGACCTGGGTTTGATTCCCTGCACAATATGGTAGCTCACAGCCACCTGGAACTCCAGTTCCAGGGGATCTGCTAACTTAAATACATGCAGGAGAAATATTTATACACATCAAATTAGTTTTCTTTTTAATTAAAGCAAAAGAATTCATTGTAGCATAAGAAAATAAAAGGGAAAAGTAGAATTAATTGAAGCATGTTTTCAAGCTAAATCAAACTCTACTAGTAAAATTCATCAGATATATGTGTGTGACTCATTGATAGGTGATGATGGTTTTTCAATTTTTTTTAAATAGAGATTTTATTATTTTTAATTACAAAAATGGATGTGTGTCTCTTTGTGGGTGCACAGGAGTGGACATACCTGCAGAGGCCAGAGTTGTTACATCCATCTGGAGATGGAGGCCACCTGATCCTGGTGCTGTGAATCAAATTTGGGTCCTCCCAAAAAAGCACCACATGCTCTTAGCCATCCAGCTATTTACTTAGCCTCAGTGTGTGTTTTTGATGCAGGTGTGAGATGTCCTCATTTACTTAGAGCTGGAGGTTTATTGCCTTGTCAGTGTCACAGGGTAATTCAGGAGGTTGACATAGTAGTGTGTGTGTGTGCGTGTGCGTGTGCGTGTGCGTGTGTGTGTGTGTTTTGGTTTTTCAAGGCAGGGTTTCTCCGTGTAGTGTGGTGTGTGTGTGTGTGTGTTTTGGTTTTTCAAGACAGGGTTTCTCCGTGTATCCCTGGCTGTCCTTAACTCACATTGTAGACCAGGCTAGCCTAATTCACAGAGATCCGCCTGCCTTTGCCTGAAGTAGTATATTTTAAATAGCTTACAATGTGAAGAAATCCTTTGGTTCTGTTCCATATTTAGTGGGTTGGCTTTGACCCTTTTTTTTTTTTTTTAAGGTGAGTAGATGACTTGGAATTTCTGCAGATTGATTGCACAGTGTAGTATTTAGAGTCCATTTGGATTGCCTTTGATATTTAGAATTTCTGGGACAAAATACTCAATCACAAAAGTCCAGCGTCATGATTTCTATATTTGCTTTGAAGGTAATTCAGTTTCTAGAGTGATCTGAAGTTATAATTGATAGCTGTTCTTTTACCATTTAGTTATTCCTACTGTGTGTATTGTCTTAGTTACTTATTTCCCTTTTGTCTGTTAGTTGGAAGAAGAAAGAGAGTAGAGGAAAGTGAGGCTATTCTGTTGATGACCTCAGCCTGCAGTCCATATGCAGTGAAGATATCTTATATTCTGACCGTATCTGGCCTGACTTTCCACCCATGGAGATCACTTTTTGTAATGATACTTCCAACATTAAAAAAACATTTTTTTTTTTAGGTTAAAGTGACCTCATGCTCACAAAATGTTCTCTTCTAGAAATCATGTTAAGCTGTATTTACTTAATATGTGTGTGCCATAGTTGTTCCCCGACATATTTGGAAGGTAGCAAAAAGTAGAATCCATAACTCTTTCTCCTTTTAAATTCCTTAGAACTTGATTCTCTGGAGAAGTTGGTTGGAGATGAAATAAAGCCCAAAATGTTTCTTTTATTCTACTCATTATAGATATCATTGAATATCTATATTCATTGTTATAAAGCTATCATTGAATATCTTTATAACATTGAAGCCAGTCTTCACAGAAGACAAAACTGACCTGGAGTTTTCTCCTTGTTTCGGCAATGTCTTTCAAATGAAGAAGGGAAGAAGATGAGGTCCTTACTATACCTGATGTCCCGTATGTGTGAGTGAGGTACTAAGGCTGTGACCCTGCCCTGTGCCGCGGGCCCCCCCCCATGCTATAAGTACAGGGATGTGTCCTTATTCTTGACCTTCCATCTTTTTCTTTTGGTTATTGTGATGGGTGGTATTTATAACATACATCAGGGTTTTCTTTTCATGTATTTACTTAAGGAAAAACTAGATGACCATGTCTAGCCCAGTCCCTTAAACTGTCTGTATAATTTAATTCAGTCACCGTTCTGGAGGGAAAAATAATAAAATAAATTAAAATAGAATAAAAATCCTGTGATTGTAGAAACAGGAATGAACAGATTTAAGTTAATCCTGTGTAGAATGGTGGATATGAATACCCGTGAGCCTTTTCTAGTTGCTAATATATTGGGTCTGCAGTTTAATAATTTGTATTACTGTTACTTTTTTTCCCTGAGATATATTTTGTCATAAAATACTTCTTTGTTTCTAGGTTTGGAAGGAAGAGAGTACCAAATATATGAAGAGTGCTACTCCACACGATGCACTGTTAAAACTGAATGAATTTTTAAGAATCATATAAGTCTTGAATAATTTTTCAAAACACATTAGTGGTACTGCTTAAGATTAAATGCACTAACTTATTGTTACCTCCAAAACAACAAACAAATATTTAACTTTTGATTTACTTTTTACACTTCATCTATCCAGGACATTCCAAATTTTGTTACAAAATTAAAAGTATTTTACAAATAGATTACTTCTATATAGACTTAAAATTTTAGAGCTATAGTAACTGAAGTCTACTTCAAATCATAAGCAGAAAAAATAGAAATGCGACATCTTTGTTAAGGTTATTGTGGAAATATGAAGTAATATTGATGTATTTAAGCATCCTTTTTGTGTGTGGAGGGGCAGGGATGTACTGGAGCTTGCTCTGTAGACCAGGTTGGCTTAGAACTCAGAGATTCACTTGCCTCTGGCTCCCAGGGGAGGCCCCACCCTGCACTGTGTATTTAGCACTTTTAATTTATCTAATTGGCTGATATAACTTAGGCTTTTCTTTCTTTGCTGTAGATCTAAATGCGTGCTATTATGTTCTTATTATTGCAAAGATTTTTAGTATTTCTAATATGCTGGTGGTGGATGACTTTTTAAAGCCTTTATAAGCACGAACTGTTCTTTGCTTTACCATCATGTAAAAATTATTTTATGATGGTTATACATTTGTTGAAAAGTAGCATCACCTCCTTAATCACAGTTATTTTGCTTGATATAAAGAATTCCATGTTAAAAGTGATTCTCCAGCAGGATGTCATTCTCTACTCTAGGAATCTACTGCCTTACAACTAGTGATTCTTAGCAGCCAGTAGTAGTTCAAACTTCCATATATAATTTGCCTGTTCTCTTGTTTTTTGCCCTTGCTGTTTGCTGAGTTTATTATTATATTGTTACTATGTAGTCTTAAAATTTCATTGCTCCTGGAAAAGAGGATCTCTCTCTCTCTCTCTCTCTCTCTCTCTCTCTCTCTCTGTGCACGTGTCTGTCTGTCTGTCTGCAGGCATTAGGTTTTCTTTTCCTCCTTACTTGGAAACTTATGTTATTAGTAGGCTGGAAATTTCCTTTACCTAACTGAGACTTTACCTTTTCTAGTCTTGTTATTTTAAAAACATTTGACTTCAACCAGCCACCATTTATTTATTTATATATTTATTTCTCCCTCCTTTTGGTTGGTGGGTGCAGGCAAGAGTCTTACTGTGTTATTCTGGCTGACCTGGAGCTCATTCGCCGGTTCTCAACTTGGAGATTTTCATATGCCCTGAGATTGTCCTATCCTGAGTAAGCTGGGACTGGATAGACAGTTCAGGAGATAAAACACCTGAGGACCTGAGTTCAAATCTCAGGATAATTATAAAAGCTGAGTGTATTAGCAAATATTTGTAATCCCATTGCTGGTATGGAGACAGAAACCCCAGAAGCTTGCATGCCTGTTAGCAACTTGACATATGTAGTAGCCAATAACAAAAGGCAAAATTTTCATACAGTGCTGAGGACAGATATACCCAGACTTATCCTCTCTCCACCACACATGTGGTTTGCCAAGTGTGCACCCATGCATTCACATATGTACATGCCCCACACATTGGCAGATACACACCACCGTAACCAAACTGGGGCACTTGTCTCCTGTGGGATTTTAGTTGTTACATTCAGGCAGAAGGTAAATCCTGACTCTATACTCTCTTAGCTAAAAACACGCATTCCTTCTGTGTGTGGAGGAAAGAATCAAGGTTATGAAAAAGTTCAGTGTTGGACCTCCATCATCAGCTTTTCATCTACCTTAATGAAATATAATATTTCAACATTATTGTGTTTAAGTTGTAAGTAGCAAATCTCAATCCTACAATAAAGCATATGAGTATTAGAAGCTTATGTTTTTGAAGTTCTAAAACCTGTGTCTAATAAACATGGCTTTCCATTCATAAGATGATATGGTGCTAATTAGTAAAACTGCCTTAATTCTCTGAAAATATCTGTAAGATTTTTATTACTCATTCTTTACAGCTGCATTAACAAGATTCTAACATAGGATTCAAACTGTATCATGTCAGTTTCCAAATCATATGTCAAATGTAAGCTTTATCCTTGAAGATTCTTCCTCTGGCCAAAAACATGGCAAAAGGGACTCCTTTTGGGATAGCCATTGTCTTGGAATCTGATCCATGGGTGGTGGACCCTACCCATGCTCACTGATAGGTCTGGTCAGTTCTGCCTATCTGAGGTCTCCACAAATCATGTATACCAGTGTATAACTTCCTGCCAATTGGTATTTTCATTCTTTTGTATAAAAAGTGACATTTTTGACCCTCATAAACAGTATATGAAAAGGGAAAAAAGCCTTCAGCTTACTTCATGCAAAATACACGTTTTTGAAATCCATAGTGGAGTCCTCTGCTTTTAGGGCTATTTATCTTCATGTGGAAGAGAAGGCACCACCAAGGTGTGAAAACTAAGAGAATGGTTCTTCCTCCTGGGCTTGGTGGTTCTCTGTGGTAATGTTTTGACTTTAGCAGGTTGTTCCTCCACATAGAGTATTTGTCATCATTTTTTATCAGTGGTATGAACATGTTTGCAGTTAGCAGGCAAGAATAGAGGCATAGGCTGCCTTATCAATGCTTTGGTAGATATTGCGGTGCATGTGCCTTAACCTGGAGCCTACATTTTTTTCCCTAGGACTCATGCTCACAAGGTGAAAACAAGGCGGCTCCTCCCTGCACCCCAGTGAGTCTCAGGTGCCCAACACAGCAGGGTAGACTCCTGTTTTCTCCAGTGTAGTGTGTATGCTCTGCTACCTGCAGGGTTTCCAATGTGGCTTACTGAGATTCCATACCTACGTTTTCTCTGGGCATCTTTGTTCACATCTCAGTCCTGTGTCTTGTGTTGTCACCACACTTCTGATTCTCCATCTTGTGTTAGAGCTTAGCAGTATGTGTAGCTTGAAACTTCAAACAGCCTCACAGGGGAAATGGACTCATTTCTTGCCCTTTCTGTCTTAGAATGTTTAATTGCCTGGCAGATGATTGCTCATGGTTTTGTTTTTGTTTGTTTGCTTTGTTTTGGGGGCATGGAGGTTGAGTTATGGAAGTCTTTCTTTCCTATTGCACCTCTCTGTTGAACCAGATGTTGAGTCCATCTGTGTCTTTATCCCAATCAGGGCTCCTTAGTTCTGCATAGGCAGATTTCATCAAGCCTTAAAGGGCATCTCAGCCTTCTGTTGAGGGATGGGTATGGAGATCAAGGCTCTTTTCTATGGGGATCATGGTGCAGGATGGTGCCAGATGTTGGTGGTGTTTATTGGGAGTTGCACTCTAGAAGGAAGAGTTTGGAACCGTGGAGTGACAGGCCTTCCTTCCCCAATAGGCTCATATATTTGAGTACTTAGTCATTGAGTAGTGGAACTCTTTGATAAAATTAGTAGGTTTAGGAGGTGTGGGCATTTTGGAAGTGTGTCACTGGGGGATGTGGGCTTTGAGGTTTCAAAAGCCCATGCCAGGCCCAGACTCAATCCTGTGGATGAGGATGTAACTCTCAAGGACTTTTCCAGCACCATGTCTGCCATGATGATAATGGACTAAGGCTTTGAAGCTGTACTTTTATAAGCATTGGCCTGGTGTTGGCATCTCTTCACAGTAAGTGCTGGAATTGAAGATGTGCATCATCACACCCAGCTAGTTTTTGATTATTTTAACAACCCACTTCATGTCCAAGAAAACAGAGACATGAGCAAAGGGGCCATTCTCATACACTTCTACATGCCGTCTACCTAGAGCAGATCAAAAAAAGAGAATGAAGGAATATGGAAGAGTTGTGTTTTTATAGTTTGTCAGTGGCCTGAGAATTCTGAGTATGACATTCAAGGAGGTGAGGGTGCTGCCACATGTGTTGGAAAGGCCATGTTGGATTCTGCTAGTCTTACTCTTCACTCTAGGGACAGTAACGAAGCCAAGAAATTCAGGTTTATGCATGGTTTCCATGTGGCAAAGTCACTGTTGGGAACCTAATTGCTAGTGTGAATGATTCAGAGTGGAGTTTGAAGGGCAGGATTATGGTACTTTGAGCACACATGTAGGTCATGAGGCCTCTTCCTTTTTGAGTGTTAAATTAATCCTATTTTTGTTGTAGTGGTTCTATATTTTCCTTTCATAACATCAAGTGTGCTCCAGCCTTAATATGATTACTCAGAATGCCCTCAGTGGCTGAGTCCCCTCTATCCACACTTGGGTGATTTACTTGTATTAGGTATTCTTTAGTAGGAAGTCTTATTCTGTGAAAAATGATTTGGTAGAAACATGAGCATTTGCCTTGATAACTGTGTAGAAAGTTGGGGGACCTTTCTCCCTTTAGGGAGGGCCTGTAAGCGTGAAAGAGCAGGAGACCCTTTCTTGCCCTTTTCTCTTGGCAAGCTGGTTTTCTGGTGTTCCAATGTAGGGTTTTTTTTCAGCTTGTGTAATCACCAATAGGCCCAGTAGCCATCCCTAAAGATCAGGAGACAGTCTTAGCAAAACTATGGTAGTAATATCAGGAGCTTCTGTGTGTTGAGGATTTTGCTGGTAGAGCTGGAGTTTAGAGTTCAGATATTGTGACCTTTTAATCCTTGGGTTATTGTGACCCTTGTAATCCTTGGGTGGGTTTAGGCTGATATCTACAGGGTGTTTCTTCATGCTTCTCTGACAGTCTTCTTTACTAGGCATACTTTGTTATCAGAGGTTGGAGTCACAAACTGTGCCTCAAGCCAGGTCAGCTCCCTATCCTCAATAAGCCAATTAAAAGAGCCAAATTAATACTGGGGTGTAGAAAAAGATTTATTTGATGTGGCAACCCTGGGGAGAGGGACAAAGAGGTACAGTCAACCCCCCCCCCCAACTTCATCCAAGGCAGTGGTTCTCAACTTTCCTAATGCTGTGACTCATATTTCCTCATGTTGTGGTGACCTCCTTAATTATTTTGTTGCTGTTTCATAACTGTAAAAATGACATTTTAATTTTTTTTGAGATTTTTAATTTAAACTATTTTAAATAGAGTGTCAAGGGTAATACGCTCATCAGTTAAAACAGAGTATGGTCTTGCCTACACTTTCCCCACCATTGACTGGGCCTCAGGCTCATCCTTGAAGAAGGTCTGACAGTTACAATTCTGCGACTAGCTTCCACCAAGGGTTGTAAGAGAGAGGCCAAAGGCATTTGTGCTTACATCAGCTACTTGCTAAGCTTTTCAGGCAGGAGGATTTGTGGGAGATGAAATCCAGGTGGTAGTACAGCATTCTGTCCTTTGGGTAGTCCCATAATCTACATGATTCACTGAATTAGAAAATTAGCTGTAGTTAAGCATGGTGCTCTCCATATCCATGGGTACCCTTCCAGGGAACATGAAAGGACAAGTCAGAGGGATGCTACAAACTGGGCAGGACAGTGTTGAACCACAGCAGCCTAGATAGCTTTTGGCATTAAAATAACTTGCTTCCATACCAGACAAGGTGTTATGAAATATAATGGGGCTAGGGGGTACTATGATGGGTCCGTGCCAAGGTATGCCCCTGAGAAATTGCACCATACAACAGATCTACTATATAAGGAGGTTTATTAGGGGAGGGAGAGGAGTGAGGACTTGGAGGAGTAGAGACAACTTGCTCTACTAGAGAGAGACAGAGACACTCCTGGGATGGCAGGCAGTAGTTTTATCCAGCCAGCCACACATACCTGTTCACCTGGTGGCAGCAGTTGATGATGTAAGCCTTTGCTAGGTCCTTGAGAGGAGCCTAGTGGATTTGGACATATGGTAATAGAAAGAAAAACTGTGGAATACTGTTCTACATCTTTATTTCCATCCAGGCCAAAATGTTCTTAAAGGCAGTGCAGTAGCATTTGAATGAATATAGAACATAGCTTTCTTCATCTGCAGAAGGGAACCGATTCTAGGTAGAGTTCTCAATTCTATCTTAGAAACTGTGATTTATTTATTTAGTTATATTTTTGGCATTTATTTTTTAAAGTTATTACTAGTTCATTGTGGGGGGGCACATTGGGCAAGTTTGTGATTTTAGTTCTCTCCTTTCACCTTTTTACATGGGTGGGTGTCAGGGAACCAGCTTATACTCTTAGACTTGTTGGATAAGTGCTGTTACCCTGAGGCATCTTTCTAGTTCTACATATCTTTCTAGAATTATTTTTCTTTGTGTGTGCATGTATGAATAACCAACAGAGTATGTGGATAGTAGATCAAAGGACAGTTCTTTTCTTGTGCCAGAGATTGGACTCAGCATTAGGCTTGCTTGGCAAGTGCTTTTTCTATTCTGAGCCATGTTGTAGACCCTGAGATTTAATTTTGAACTTGAATGTCTCCTAACATAGCCTCCCAAATTAGCTAAGTTTACAAATATTCACTATCAAACCCAGTTTCAATTTTCCATTGTTAAGCATGTATATGTGTGTTAAAGAAAAAAAAATGTGTGGTCATATATGGTGGCATAACCCTGTATTCCCAGCACTCTAGAGGTTGATGGAGCAGGGTCTGTCATTCCAGGCCACCCTGGCAAAACCTAGCAGTTGCTTTCTAGAGTCATTTGTGAGGTCTTTGTGTTAGAAGTTTTTCCTTTTGATAAATGTAGGGCTTTGTCTAGGTGTGCCTACACAGATTATTAGAATGTCCTTGTTTATGCACACATTAACCATGGGATGGTGAGGGCTGCAAAAAAAAGATAACATAACAAATGAAACTTCTGGAGCAATTTTATTACTGAGAACATATCCGTTTTGTTGCTTCAGAGATCAGATTGCAGGGATATGAATTTCAACTCCCATGCAAATCAGGGTCTAGCATGCTTTATGGTTTCCAGGGAGACTGCTGAGTGCCAGTTTCTTCCTGTCTTTGCTTTTATGGTTCTTTTAAGTATGAACTGATGTCATATGTTTTTGTCCTCTTTACATACCCCCAGCGGACAAATCACCTTGACATCTCTGAATTGATTGGTCATCCTGGAACATTTTATTAGTTTCATGCTGAAATTTTGAT
The DNA here is from genome assembly GCA_907164525.1 of Lophiomys imhausi. Lineage (NCBI taxonomy): Eukaryota > Metazoa > Chordata > Mammalia > Rodentia > Muridae > Lophiomys > Lophiomys imhausi. Next base: position 12,751,565 of record CAJQZJ010004381.1, on the reverse strand, counting down.
TGGACAGATTCACATTCAGATAAAAGACACTAGATGTAGATTCCTAAGGGTTTGGAATTAGTAGGATTGTGAAGGAGGTGACAGCCATAAGTGACACTTGTGAATCACATGGGTGTGTTCATGTGGAGTTTGTTAGACATGTTTTTGTACTTGCAGAATGCTCTGTGGTGTCAGTGCCTCACATGGCTGCTAAGCTCAATCAATAGCAATGTAAGTGTTTAGAATGAGATGGTTGAGTGCTCTTTGCTATCTCCCTTCCCCTCCCCCAACAAGGGAAGGCAGCAACCAGCTTGACTTGTTTCCATTAAAATGACACCTGAATTAAAATTCAAAGAGGAGAAGATATCAGTACTAGATGGTGTGCAGGACATAGGCATGCAGCACCTCCCCCCTCCACCCCCAATATTTGTAACTACTAGACAAGATTGTTGTAGACCCCAAGATTTCAGAGCCACACTCAGAAAGCCTGAGAATCACGGGGACACTGTCCTGCCATACCTCTCCAGTCACAAATACAAACACTGGTGAAATGCGCTTTAAACTGTTGTACTATTTAAAAAATTGTATTAAGGAAATCTATGAAAATTCTACTGTACAAAACAAAGCCATGAGCTGGGTGTGATGGTGTGCCTCTTTGATCTTAGCACCAAGCCAATGAGGCTAAAGCAATGGAGAAAACAGTCTTGTCTGGTACTTCCGATAAATATGGGGGGGAGGGTCATGCCTGCGTCCTGTAACACAATCTATTATTGCTATCTCCTTTTTGAATATTAAATGGCAGAAATGAGTCAAGCCATACTGGAAAAAAGCCATGCTGGTTGCTGCCTTCCCTTGTCTCCTCTCCAATTTTACAGCAGGGTCTATTTTCCTCAAATAAAGGATGCAGCCAGGGACTTGCACACAGTCATTTTTACTTAGTGATGCCAAGAGAACTTGCCCCCTCTTTGTCTGATGTTCCCATTGGTTATTCCTTAAGGTGGACTTCAGCTTTCTTGTTTCATTATTCATTCACTTTCCTATTTTCCTTAAGTTCTGCTTTTCAAGACAGAGAAGGTATTTTAATGTTTGGCCAGGTGTACCTGCCTTCTCCCCGCTCCTTTCTCCTTCCTGAGACAGTCCTCAAAACTACAGTGTTTCTTCTGCTGCCTTTTCCTTTGCAGGGCTGAAATTAAGGGTGTGTACCATCATGCCCAGTTTGCCTATTTGAATTTCAGATTTTTTGTTTTAAAGTTTCTCTGTCTAGCCTTGCTTTCTTGAAAGCCTCTAGCTATGAGACCTGGCTGTGCTTGCAGGGATTAAAGGCCTGCATCACCACTTCCCAGCATGAGTTTAGTTTTTGAGGAAAGTAATTTGTAAAGTTTATACACCACAGTGACTGTTATTTATGAAGCTGTGTTCTTATATAGAATTAATTATTCTGTGTTAATTGCTGTCAATGTAATTTAAATTGAGAAGGCACATTTAAAAGAATTTATGACACAGTTTTTTAAATGTATATGTAAATAGATGAAGACTGTATTCTGTTGAGCATCGTAACGTTTAATATGCCAGATAAAATTATGTTTAAAACTGTCCAAAAGCAAGCACTATTCAAAGCTGGTGTCCATAGTTTCATCGGATCATATGCATTTCCAGAGTACTCTGTGATATCACTGCTCCCATGGTATTTGAGTAGATGAGACTTTTCATTAGTGTCTAGTTTACAGTAGGTGATGAACCTTCTGGAGCATTTGTTCCAGTATGATTTCATGTTTAGTTTTTGAGAACTTTTGGTAAATTCTCACTTGTGGCTAGTTTTTCATGACGTTAGGTCCATCTTGGCTTCTTTGTGGTTATTGTTGTATAGGGTGTACCCATTACCTTATATACTTTATTGTTCTTCAGCTTGAAATTGTATTGGGTAATTTTCTAATATATATTTTCAGAACCATTCTTTTTTTATAGTATAATTACAAATTTGTTCAGCTCCTAAACAACAAGTTTGCATTCACTGTGACAGGCATATTAGTTCTTGGCAGGGCAGTGGTGTGCCTTTTCTTCATGAAAATGCTTTTGTGGGCCAAGGTGGGCTGGCATTGGCTCTTTTGACTCTTGTTCCTTCTACTGTTTGTAAGGCTTTGAATTGCTTTTCCTGTGATTTTTTTTTTTCCCCTCTTGTCCCTCATTGCTAATGAATTCTTCCTTCTGATCTAGTTAATTGGGATTAATAGAGCTGTTGTGATAACTTTTTCTGGAGAGTCTACTTCTGTTTGCCTCAGATAGACAGAGTGATACAAGATCAGAGAATCTGGGACCAGTGAATGAACATGGTGGACACTATGGCTGCTACTTTAATTAATTAAAAAAAAAATTGCACCCTATGAGGAGGGGTTCTTTTTTCCTCTAGTTTACTGCTTATATAATCTTAGTGAGAGACCTTGTAAGCTACATGAGTCTCATAAGTCTCTGCTCCCTCACAGAAGGAATTGCTCTGTTCCAAGTAAACAGTTACGGACAAAGATCTGGGCACAAGACCATCCTATTTCATGCAGAAACTAAAAACCCCATGGCTTACAGAACACTCACCACCTGAGCCCAAATAACTAGAATGTATAGCAATAACTTCCAACAACGTTTGGCTTAAATTTAAGCAGTGCTAAAAGTGCACCCTTACTCTATTCCCACTGAGATCAGTATGGACTGTGAAACTTAAGACCAAGGAATATGGTAAATGCTGCTCCACCTTCTAGCAAGTATCTTTAAGATGCTTGAAAACTTGCGTCTCTTGTTTTAGATTATTTATTTGGATAACTTTTATGAATTTTCAGAAACCATATTTACTCTTTAATGATGTTAGAATAACCTCTATTAAAAAGGAATTGTGTTTCTGGGTCTGGCTATTGGTTGAGGAGCATTGTATATTTAAACAATATGTTTATCCCCACCTCCTACCCCTGTGTATATGCATGCACATAGATAACTGAGGACAGTTTATGGGGCTCCATTCTCTTCATTATATGAGTTCCAGAAATCAAGGACAGGAAAAACTTTATTTGTTGAACCTAGATCACCCACTTCCCTTGTATATCTTCAGCTCTTTAGTTTTAGGGAAATCAAGATCATTGTAATGGCTTGATTTTTCATTATAGATCTGGCTTGTAGCTTTCTCTTAGGTTTCCTCAGTTATAATTCCCCCTTTTATTTCTTTTATGCTTTTTACTGTTAAGCTGCATGTCTTTGTCTGTCTGGATGTATCATACTTAGCTATATATTGTGACCTTCTATACTCACCACCCCACTATAATAGAGAAGTGTGCTGTGGCTACAATCATTCATTGCAAGGCTCTTTAGATTCCAGTGTTAATGTCAGTCTGTGTTTTGTGTAGCTTCTTCCTGAAGTTCCCTGCAATGATAATACTGTCTTGAGCTCAGTTTATAGGAGAATGGGAGGGTCTCTCTCCTTCTTAGCTGCCAAGATTCCTGAGCTAGTACATAACGTTTCCTTTTGTTTCTTATCAAAAGGTTTTTGTTTGTTTTGTTTTTGTTTTTAGTAGTTTTCCTTATTGGGACAAAATTCTAGCAGGAGACGAAGAAGTGTTTATTTTGGGTGATGGTTTCAGCCCACCATAGTGGGAAATTTAGGGTGGAAAGCTCATGGTAGTGTGCCACTATGCAGAGTCACCTCACATTGTGCAGATCTAAAGGCAGCAGATATGGCTGGAAGCTGGGCTGGGCTATAACTCCCAAAGGTCTGCCCCTAGTTGCTTCAGTTGGGCAAATATCATAGAGGGGTGTTGGCAACTGGAGCATTCAACAAATCCTAACTTAGTTCAAACTGTAACGAAGCCAGCACAAGAAGCCCTGCAAGAACCCAGCTGTGCATCCGTCTTCCTGTTTACCTGCTGGGTAGATTTGTTGTTTGCATAGCACCCTAGATCTACCTGGAAGCCAAGAGCTTCAGGAATACATTATTTTTTTTTCTTTTTTTTTTTTTTTTTTTTTTTTTTTGGTTTTTCGAGACAGGGTTTCTCTGAATATCTCTGGCTGTCCTGGACTAGCTTTGTAGACCAGGCTGGCCTCGAACTTACAAAGATCCGCCTGCCTCTGCCTCCCAAGTGCTGGGATTAAAGGCGTGCGCCACCACCGCCCGGCGGAATACATTATTTTAAGAAGGGCCCTTTAGAAGGCATTATAGAAAATGACATGTTAACTTTCCTTGTGTAAAGGCTCCTTGTAGTTTGTGGACTCCTACCTTCCCCAAGATGGAGCTAACAAGACATAGGATTGAATTAGGCTACATTTCATGAAATTGAAGGCTCCATGGTTAGATCTGGAAGGCAGATCGTATGGCTTTTTTTCATTTTCTATCGTGTTTTTTCCTTCCTACCTCAGTCATACCTTTGAGTCTTGGCCAAATACTTAATTGTCTTATCCTGTGAGGCACACACACCTCAACCTCCTTGCCTTCTATGCCCTCCCTAAAACCTTAATGGGCTTGTCTGTGGCTTTAGCTCAGTACTAGGAACACCTGCTTAGTGAAATCCTACTCTGCATTCCAAACACCACAGGTACAATAAGGTTGCTGGGTTTTCGATGTCTTTGGTGGAGAGTCTGAAAATGAAAAATGAGTAGATTTTCTTAATGAGTTTGAATTTGCCATTCAGTCATCTACTTACCTTTTTCACTCCTTTTGTCATTCATGAGCTTGTTTGTATTCTCAAACTGAGAAATCATGGAAATCTTGAAGAATAAAGAAGTGATCAAATCTGTGGTATCAAAGAGCAACAAGACTTCCTATTTATACCCATCAGTGAAGCCATGGATACCTAGGGTGGTCATGTTTGTACTGCACATGTTTTCTGCAAGTATATTGGTGCTGTCTACACATGTGACCTTTTTATGCCACAGTACCTCTTTTTATGTTGTTTCTTTCCATAGATTCAGTTATTTCTGATCTCAAAATACTGAAAATTCTGCAGTTGTACAACTCATGAGTCTTATTTAAATGATGCTTCCATTCCAAATAATACGATGAGCTCTTACATTTCTTTCTGCTAGTATCAGTTAGTCCTTGTCCAGCTCAGCCAATGGTACCTGTCCATTGGTTACTGTCCCCTCAGTTACCTACTGAGTTGTAAACTGCAAGGCCTGGGTTTGTAGTAACTCTTATTTTGCTTTATAATGGCCTCACAGTGGAAGTGGTGGTGTGGTAGTTGAGTATGCCAGTGATCAGTTGTCACTGAAAGAAACACCTAGCGTGCTGAAGTTGTACAAGGAAAAAGCAAAGTAAAATACTGTAGTTTTCCTAAAGTTTAGCATAATCCCTGGTTTCTGGCACCCACTAGGAATCTTGGAATGTATCTTCATGGCACTGAGGGCAGGGGACACTCCTGTGTAATATACAGACATGGGATTAAGCAGAAACAAGTTCTGTACTGCAAAGTCAGACTGGGCCTGCAAACTGGAGATGGAACATTGTGATTAGTGTGCCTGCTCTGACTCCTGCCCTTCACTAAAGCCTCGGTTTGTTTGTTTGGTTGGTTTTTCGAGACAGGGTTTCTCTGTGTGTAGCCCTGGCTGTCCTGGACTCACTATGTAGACCAGGCTGACCTTGAACTCAGAGATTCACCTGCCTCTGCCTCCCGAGTGCTGGGATTAAAGTAGTGCACCACCACACCTGGAAATTACAGACAACTGTGAACTGTGGGTGCCGGCTCCTTTGGAAGAACAGCCAGTGCTCTTAACCCCTAAGCCATATTTCCAGCCCTTTTTCCAGCCCTTTGGTTTGGTTTGGTTTGATACAATATTTCGTTAGGTTTTTGCTTTTTGACCTTAAAGGAATGACATGAACCTGAGCAAGAATTGAAGGTTACATTTTGGCATCCTCAGAAGGGAAGGCCTTTTTCATACTTTTACTCTATGTTACCTGCATTTCTCAATACTGCCATTTCATTGGGTTTTCATTAAAATACTTAGGCCACTGATATCTCTTAGAATTGTTGTGCCAGCTGCCAATGACATGGTTTCTTTACTGGAGATTCTGGGGAGCTCCATTTCCTTGGAGAGAATGCTCCATTTTCTATTGGGAGAATGTCTTTTGCTCTAGACATAGCACAAACGTAACAGGATTGAGGAAGGTCAGTGTATATGTGACGTTCTATTTCAGTCACGTTTCTCATCTTGAGATGACCACTTTTACAAATTTAGTAATAGATGGCACATGAATGCTAAGTAATCTTTTGATATGAAAGCACCAGCATACAAAGCATTTGGTTGGTGATTACTTGGTACTCTGTGTCTAGACACTTTGGTATTTGGAACTTGGTGCATCTAAAAAAGCCCTATTGGGCTTGGAGACAGCAGTTAATAGCACCCATGTGGCAGCTTTCAAGTGTTTGTAACTTCAGTTCCAGGGGATTTAATGAATCATCTTTTGGCTTCTGTGGGCACTGTACGCACAGACACACAAAAAAGAAAAGATTATTGTAGTATATTCTCTGTTTTTCAACACTAGTTTCATACCTTGAGTTGTAATGGAATTGGTGAGATAAGAAGGTATTTCTGTGTTTATGTTCCTGCTTTCTGCAAACAGCACCTAGGTTATTTTCTGGTACCAAATGTTAATGAAGGCTCTAAAAACTGGCCAATGGCAGACAATGCTTATTATAATTCAGAATTCCTATTCATTTATTTATATATTTTATTTTTTCCCAAGACAGGGTTTCTCTGTGTAACAGAGCCCTGGCTGTCCTGGACTCACTCTGTAGTCCAGGGTGACCTTGAACTCACAGAGATCCGCCTACCTCTGCCTCCTGAGTTCTGGAATTAAAGTCATGAAACAATATGCCTGGCTCAGAATTCTATTTTAAATAGTCTAAAGACTGTTGCCATCTGTTGGTGCTTTGTAGCCACGCCACAACATTTTTAGTAGGGAATGAAAATAAATGTCTGTTATATATCTTCTGTTCATATATATATATATATATATATATATATATATATATGTAATCAGATTTCTTTTAAAGTGAGTTGGTAGGAAGAAGATGAAAGAAGTATTGTTGGGCTCTGCTTGCTCTGGAGATAGTAGTGAGCAGCATCTTCTCTATACTTTTCATCTGGATATGCTAAGTACAATTCTGTTTTTCTGTAGTGCCAGGTTACAATTGGGTGCCACGGTTTCCTGCAGTGTTTTACCATTGATTCCACCCCAGCCCTGTACTAGACTTGAGAATCTTCACCTATTATTAACACCATTGCATCTTGAAGGTTTGTGTGGGACATTTCAGTATGATTACCTTTTCATTCAGGCTTTTACGACTCTATTGACAAAAAAGGAATGAATGAACTGAGTCGTGTGTGATAGACTATAGTTTCTTCATATATTTTTCTTTTTTTTTCCCCTGGAAACACCATTCTTGCTTCACAAGGTCATTCATTCCCTCCTCTTCCCAGATATTTTCTTTGCCAGGAGATGGCTGCCAGGGGATTTTTGGCAGCTTGCAGTTGGGTTTTGAGTAACCTAAATTTGAAAAACTAGCTGCTGCTTCTTCTTCTCCTCTTTTTTTTTTTTTTTGGTTGCTGATATGATATTTTTAAAAACTACACTGGCAATCTTACCTCAAGTGTGAGTAGAAAGGCAAATAAACATTTTGATTGGCACAGGTAGGCTTTTAAAACAGTGTACTTTGCATAATTTGCTAAAAACCTTTTACCTACCATAGTATAGTAAGAGTTTCTTTGGCCAGATCCTGTCTAGACTCTAAAGATCCTTCCATTTGTTTTCCTTATCTGGTGTTTTTAAAAAAAAAAAAAAAACAAAAAACCTAAAATATCCCAGCCTTTTTTTTTTTTAACCACCAATGAAGAGTCAGGAACCAGATGCTGGGATGAAAACCTGCCAGCTCAGAGAAGCTCAGAAAGCACCCAGCTCACATTCTTATTCAGCTGAAAACCCTAGAGGAAAAAGCCCAGAGCTAAAAGACCCAGAAGAATCCAAAGGAAGAAGCCTCGAAGGAGGAAACCTTTTGAAGCAGAAAACCCAAGGAAGAACTTCCAACTCCTTCTCCATGCTGTCTTTAATGTCCCTCCTTTCTGTTGAATCCCTGTCAGGTGTTTTGCTCCACCTTTTGACCTAAGGTTAACTTTATTTAATCCTATGTACAGAGAGCTCTAGGATTAAAGGTGTGTTCTAGGGTTGAGCCACACCATACCATAATCACTTGTTTACAATAAACAGAAAGTTCTTGGATTAAAGGTGGGTGCTAAGGCAGATCCATGCTCAAGTACTTGTTTACAATAAACAGAAAGATCTAGGATTAAAGGCTGAGTCCTGCCACAATAGAAACAGATCTTTCAGTTCATAGTCTTGGGTCACAATGTCATCAGATATTCTGCACCGCTTATCCTTATTCTCTTTCACCTTAAGATTTAGTTTACTTGGGACCTTGATAGAATCTTCAGCTTGTAGTCAGTGCTGGATTTAAAGTCGGATCCCTGATGAGAAGCTTCTACACTTTTTGTTGGTGGGACATGCAGCTTTGCCTAAGTGGTGCACAAAAACTGACACCTAAGTGACATGTGGCATTTGATGGCTACTTTAATCGTTGGTTAGTAATGATTTCTCTCCCTTTGGACATAGTTGCTTTCTAGAACACCAAAGATCTCAGTGTCTAATGCTTTTCTTGATCATGAGTGATCATTTGTGATTCCAAGCAGACTTGGCTCTTTGACATTTCAGAATTTAAGATTTATTACTTTTCCCATCACCTTGCCTGAGATTTTTGCGTGCCAGCAAATGTTTAACTTGAAGTTGATGTAGCTTTTATGTGCCTTCATTTTCTAACTTTGGCATTCTTTTCTCTTACTTTCTTCCTAAAAATAGTAAAAGACCCCTCTCTGCTGTCTCTCATGTATTTATAAAGAGTAGTCTTCTTAAGCAGGCAGGGTGTTTGTATATATAATTACTAATTTTTCATAGGAAGGATTCAGTATTAAGCAGAGAATGACCTATTTTAAAAATTTAAGGATTTTGGGGGCTGGAGAGATGGCTCAGCGGTTAAGAGCACTGGCTGCTCTTCCAGAGGTCATGAGTTCAATTCCCAGCAACCACATGGTGGCTCACAACCATCCATAATGAAATCTGGTGCCCTCTTCTGGCCTGCAGATATACCTGCAGACAGAACACTGTATACATAATAAATAATTAAAAAAATTTAAGGATTTTGATTTCCTTCTTAAAAATTGTATTGCTTTCTCACTCCACATCTTTATGGATTACTGTGCTGATTTTAAACCAAATGTGACCCTGTTTTGTTGTTTTACCTGTTGCCTGACAAAGCTAGGAAACATGCCTATCTATACCTTTAGCCATTCATTTCCCACTGGGCACTGGCAAAGATCAGTCCTTCTCAGCCAGAACTTGGTAAATGAGGAAGTCACAATGTGGCTCACCTATTTAGGGGTGAGTCTAGGTGAGGTGCTAGGTACCTCTGTTTTATTGAAGAGGCCATGTTTAGAAACAGACAGACTCTAATCCCCCTTTGTCATGATTTTTTTTTTTTAAATGTGTTTTGAGACAGGGTCTCTGTTGTAGCCCCAGGATCCCTGTAGTAGTTGCAGGATCTCATGTAGTAGTCCAGGCTCCTTCAGCTCCTGACTTAATTATTTTGAGAAAACTCATGCTTACATTGATAAAAATGATGTTAGTTGAGCTAAAGCCCAACTTTGCGACCTTTCCTGGTGCCTGGTGGACAAGCCAAACCTCTTAAGGAGTGGTTTTGAGGGGATTTCCCAGAAAGTTCCCCAAGGCAGATTCGGCTACAGCAGATTTTGACTCTAAATAGCTCTCTATATAATTTAATTAAGTTAAGGGCTGCAAATATTTAATATCCTGTGTTTTTCATAAACAAGCTATTTAATCTGTTTATATGTAAAGCTTCCCTCCTAACATCTCTTCCCCCAAAGAAGTCTGTGAATCAATATGGCTAGATCTCAAGATATACCATAAAGCAAAAGATTTCTGTATAGCAGAATCTCCTCTGGAGCCAAGTGATCTCTCCCTCTGTCATTGTGTTATATTCTCAAACTGATTCAGCCATGGAAACAGGAATGGGACAGTGGTTAGAGGAAAATATCATCTGTGGCTAGTGTTCTTGTTACATAGTTGGAGTGAGCTGGTATTTGGTGGCTTCTGAGTTCACTTGAGGATGTGTTTATAGTCTCTCTACCATACAGAGCATTTATAGTTATCCGGTGTGTTTTGCCTGCCACCACACTTGCATTTGAATTTGGTGGGCAGTTTGCCCTGGAAGATCTTATCTCTTGCCCCTAAATCTAGTGAACACACATGAGCACACTCTTGTTTCTTTGAGCAGCTGCCAGGTTTGTAGTGTGTGTGTGTGTGTGTGTGTGTGTGTGTGTGTGTGTGTGTGTGTGTGTGTGTGTGTGTGTGTGTGTGTGTGTGTGTGTATGTATGTCTAAGGATAGAATAGACTGGGTAATTATTTTGGAGATGGAAACACGGGGGGGGGGACCCACCCCCCTTTGAATAGGCCTTTCAGCAAGTTGGCAAAGTGTCAGGGCCAGCTCCCATACTGCCACAAAGAGTGGGAGCCCTGCTGGTCATTTTGCATTTGCCAGATGCAGTTTTTTCATTTTAGATTCAACAGACCCTCCCCTCCTGCCTTCCTTACCCTTTGCTTAGAATTGGAATGTAATCTAAATAATTGGATTTACCAGCTTACAAATTTAATATTGGAAAATTGACCTAACAAAATGTTTTGGTGTATGCACCTTCCTGTCTCCTCCCTCCCTCTCTGGTTTTTTGAGACAGGGTTTTTCTGTGTAACAAAGCCCTGGCTGTCCTGGACTCACTTTGTAGACTATACTGTTCTTGAATGCACAGAGACCTGCCTGCCCCTCCCTACCAAGTACTGTGATTAAAGGCACATTCCATCTAGCCTGCATGCTCTTCTTTTAATGAGGTACTAGCTATGCATGGACTGAACTATATTGTGTTCCTTCCCTCATTGTATGCCTAGACTGTTTTTGGTTTGGAAACTATGAGAATTTTTGTCAGCAATGGAATTCAGTCAACATAAGATTTACTATTATGATATAGTAAAGTATTGCCCTAGAAATAGATGACCCACACATAGGAGTAAGGTGGTCATTGTGTACTGTAGATAGTTTGGGAAACCTAGAAAGAGGACTCCCACTCTCATGTCAGGCTCCTTATGGAAAACTGCCCAGGAAGCTTTCCAATCCATGTTTGAGAAAGGAGAAAGTACAGGGAGGAGGTGAGGAGTCTAAATTGGCATTTTAGGTTCACCCAAGGACTTTAGTCATGAGATTTTTCTCAATTTGTTAGCTTCCAAAATAATAGACCATTTATTTATTTATTTACTTACTAATTGCTGTGCTTCGGATCTGAACACAAACAATGGTTAGTAGCCTTGAGAGCTGCCTCTGTAGCCTAATACTATTTTAACCTGTTTTACATGTTTGTTTCTCTAAAAGTGTTATACTTTTTTATATCCTCGATTTTTAAAGAAGTTGTTGTGTGTGATGGGTGCCTGTATGTATGTGCTCATGTGGGTATATGAATGAATGTAGTCCAAAGGTCAAATTTAGGTGTCTTTGTTTTCTTTTTAGACAGAGTCCCTCATCGAATTTGGAGCTCATTGATTGAGTTAGGCTGACTGGATAATGAGCCTCAGGGATTCTTGTGTCTCTTGCCTCCGAAGTGCTGGGATTACTCATAGCTCCCAATCCAACTTTTTACAGGGATATGCTGACTCAGACTCAGGTCCTTCTGATTGTGCAGCAAACACTGACTGAGCATTTCCATAGCCTCCCTACATTGCTTAGACTGGTCTTGCTTCGGTCTTCTTCCTGTTAGGACATTGTGTTTGCAGCATGCCTCGCCTTACTCAAGTGGAAGCAAACATTCACTTTGCTTTTGGCAACATTACCTAATGCCAAATAAGAGGGAAATTTGGGAACTCAGTGTGTTGCATGTATTTTCAGGAACAAATGGGGAAGGTACAAATAGATGTTCTCTTTCCTGAAGTTCATGTGTCTTTATCAAGTACAGATGCTGCCCACTTTAAATTGTGTCATTCATGACATGTGCCACACCTTGGGTTGGTTGACTGCGTCTATGTTTGTGGTGTGGTACACGGCACCAAAAGAGTTACGCCCACTTGGAACTTAACTGGCTCTTGTTGGATGCTAGTGATGATGGCCAGCCATATGGCTCATTACGTTTATGATGGTAGTGTCCATGTGTGGTATATTGATAGATAATTCTTGGTGGAACCAATCTCTGGTCTATCTCTTTCAGATACAAATGTAGTGAGTTGACCAGTACCTTCTTCACCTGGAGCAGAACTGTGTTCTTCTTCCTGTGTGTCTTCCTATGTCCATGGACCCACCCAGGCAGTCTCCATAGCACATTCAGTCTGTTATACTTGCCCTCCTCCAAGTGCTGCTTCCTAAATAACAGGAAAGGATTGTATTCTATTCTGCTGAGTCTTGAAGACATTTATGGAACTCTTGTCTTCTTCTGCATGTTTGTCTTTCAGGAAGGCATAAATAAAGGCCTAAGGAGGATAGAGGGATGAGTTTGGAGTTGAGAGTTGACTGTGGTGTTGCATTGCTTTTTTAGAATGGTTGAATCTGAGAGGATGTTTGAGATACAAACCAGGCAGTTGCTATTAAAAGTTAGCATGCTTCTCGCTTCTCCATTAAAACAAAAAGAGAAACTAGGCTTAGAATGTTACCTGCCCTTCCTTTGCCTTCCAGGGCCTCACCCTTTTTTCCCCCTCTTCTTTATTTTTTTCAATACAACCAGAGGGAGGTTTGTTTTTTTTTTTTTTTTTTTTTTTTGTTTTGAGACAGGGTTTCTCTGTGTATATCTAGCTGTCCTGGACTCTTTGTAGATGAGGCTGACCTTGAACTCACAGAGATCCACCTGCCTCAGCCTTGCAAGTGCTGGGATTAAAGGCATTCACCACCATGTCCAGCTGAGGGAGCTCATTAATACTCCTCCAAACACCCAAGTAGCCAGCTTTGAACATTTATCCCAAATACCAGATACAAACACTAGCCTGTATCTCTGCTCTTGGGAGCAAGTTACAGTGTTTTAATTCATACATGTGCACACCCATGCACCTTTCTGTACCAGTGAGGGTGTTCACGAAACATGGTCTTGAAGATACTTGACAGCTTCTATTCACTTCTAGTTTTTAAAGTGGCATGTTGTCCTCTTCATGTAGCTACTCATAGATAAATTAAGGTCACTTATTTCTCCTACTGGCTTACCTTTCACTAGGTTTTGTCCCTTTATATTGGCCTGTGGAGATAGAGAATGAGGGCATCTTCTTGAATTAACAGTACTACCTCATGGTTAGTTTTAGGGCTTTCCTGGGCTGTGTCATGAAGGCCAGGCTGACCAAGAAGCACTGGAGACTTTGTTTGTCAATTGTTTCCTTTAGTAGTATATCCTGCTGGCCAGTGGACCTGTGGCCTTACCCTTGCTAGGCAAGCACTCTACCCTTTAGCTATATCTTCAGTTCCATGTTTTGGTTTTTGTGGACTATTGCTGCTGCTTCTCCTCAATTTCAGGAGCCCACCCCAATGTGACTTTCAACCTCTCTTAGATCAAAAAGTATTTTTGTTGTAAAGCATTTTTTTCATTAATCATGAAGTGGGAGGTGATGCTTCTTTTCTTTAGGAAAATGCTAAGCAACTGCTGGAGGTATTGAAACAAAGTTTCCTTTCCCTGGGAGGGAAAAGCTCAGGGTGGATTGTGCTGGGCATGCATGTGTTCTGTTAGCATCCTGTAGACGGGCACACCTGCCTTCTGTTCCCAGCAGGCCTGGGTTCTCAGGTTTCTCCCCACCTCCTTTCCTCAGAAGACAGTTTTCTGCAGTCTCTCACCTGCCATTGAATCATCTAGTCACTTGTGACTGTACTTACTTCCACAGTTTTGTTCCATGTGCCCTAGAACTCTTGTGTGTGGGGCCATTAGAGCAAAGGCCATTGTAATCCTGATTTGTGCTACCTGAGAAAAAGTCACCACAGAGCTCTCAGTTCCTCCTCACAAGTGCTCCCAAAGTCTTCACAATTAGGGAACAGAGCTTGGTTTCTTTCTGAGGGGTAATTAATTTATTTTGATGCCTTATTTTATTTAGAGAGTACCCTGGTTTTCATAGTGTATGTGGGAGAGTCCTGAGAACAACATGCCTTTTGTTTGAATAGTACTAGGGGTAGAGATTGTGACTTGGTTTTTTTGTGACCCACTCTTCCATCCTTTTTCTTTTTCATTATAACTGCAATACACCTTGTGTGTGTGTTTAAAGCAGGATGCACTTAACATTTTATGTACATGCAGGCAGCATTTCTATATAGTCTCCATAGGACTTTCTGGGAATCAGATCTCTGTGGTACTTTTTGTGAGCTACCAACAACAAACAAAAGAACAGCAAAAAAAAACAACTGGGTGGTGGCGGCACCACAAGCCTTTAATTCAGTATTCAAGAGGCAGAAGCAGGGAGAATCTCTGAGTTCTAGGACAGCCAGAGCTCCACACAGAGATCTTGTCTTGCACCTCCACCCCCATTTCTTTTGCTTTAAAACAGGAAGAAGGTGGCAGAAAACATGTTAGTTGGAAAAGCAGGGCAGTTCCCTCTGGTTGTGCTACCTTTAGGGACACAACAAGAGTGCCTTTTGAATGAGCAGTTTGTTGAATTTAGTAGTCCTTAGTGTGTGGTTGCCTGTGGTAAGCATGATGAAAGAGCCATCAGTCTGAATGTTGTAATTAAAAAAACTAAGGAAAAATATAAAGATAAAAGGTATAAATACACCTTTGAAGAGGACAGGAAAATTTAAAGAATGAAAATTAACCACAAAACACCCTCAATTTAGTTTAAGCAACACATATCTAATGCTAACACACTTCAGTATCCCTCATGATGGTGTCTGTCTCCTTCTCTTCCTCCCTCTCAGTTACAGTGCAGCTAGTTGCCTAATTTCCATTTTCTAGAACATTTGAAGGTTTCTATTAAGCCTGGTTAGATTTGTAGCAATTGTGTGTCAATGTTATTGGCAGATTCTGGAATATTTTGCCAATGACTCTGGGTCGATTTGGAGGCCAGAGAAGGACACCAGGTATATCCTGTCACCTCTGCCTTTCTTACTGTTGTTATATAAGGTCTGTGACACCCAGCAAACACCGGTGATCTGGTCTAGCAGTCTAGGGTTATAGGCATCTGTGACTACCTGACTCATGCAAGTGACCTTTCCTTTTGAGCTTCCTCATGAACCTTGAACTCGCAGAGATCCACCTGCCTCTGCTTCCTGAGTGCTGGGATTAAAGGTGTGCACCACACGCCCAGCAATTACAGACAGCTGTGAACTGCCATGTGGGTGCTGGGATTTGAACCCAGGTCCTTTGGAAGAGCAATCAGTGCTCTTAACCGTCGAGCCATCTCTCCAGCTTTGGCTACTTGATTTTAAGGAGACATTTTTACTGATGAGGTATGGAGCTCAGACATAATGTTGGAGACTTGGAAGACTTATGAAGTTAAAAATTTTTAGATGTTAAGCTTCACAAAGTAAACTAATGCGTATTTTGTCTGATTGTTAGTTTAAAATATTAGTTCTTTGAGCATGCTGTTTGCATAACATTGATTCCCAGCACTATTGCGAGGAAACTCTGCTTGTGCTTTACTGTATCTATGATGCTTTTCATTTTTTTTTTTTTTTTTGGTTTTTCGAGACAGGGTCTCTCTGTGTATCCTTGGCTGTCCTGGACTCACTTTGTAGACCAGGCTGGCCTCGAACTCACAAAGATCCGCCTGCCTCTGCCTCCCAAGTGCTGGGATTAAAGGCGTGCGCCACCACCGCCCGGCTGATGCTTTTCATTCTTATTTCATTAGTGATTTGTGCAGATTAGGTACAGTTACCAATCCCTCATAGTGTCTGATGCTGACAGGGACCTTCTCCAGCGTTAGTGCTCTGTATAATGAAACTGCTTGCTGGAGATGTTTTCCTGCCATCAGAAGTTTATTTCTTTAGCTTGCCTCTAACCTGTGTAGATTGCTCATGTAAAGAAGTACATAAGCTAAGCTTGTTTTTATTCTAAGAGGTTTGTAATACCTGTTTTTTTAAAATATTAATTTCAGGATTTAATTTTTTTGAAGTACATATTTTGTGTGTGTATGCATATACATACATATATATTCATATTCAGAGGACAGTTTTTTTTGAATCTGGGGATTAGACTTGGCATCCACTTTGTCATATCTCTGGCTCCTACTGCTTTGTGAAGCTCACTCTGCAACTGATCTACATTTCCCAGCCTGTAAATGAGTTCAGGATGTTAGAGACAGGCCACTAGTTCATTTGAGGTAGAAGACAGATGAAGGTGAACTAGGTGTCAAAGGGAGGGAAATTGTGTTTCTACTTGTGAAATAATAGATGGAAAGTCAGGATGCTGTTCAGTATGTGGCTGAGGGATGAGAGCCACAAATCCCCTGTGAGCAAACATTTTTCTTGTTTCTTTGAGACACAGTCTCTGTTAGAGTCCAGGATAGCATTGTATGATCATCTTCCTGCCTCATCACTGATCCTTCACTTTGTACACTCATTCATGGTACACACATAACTTCATATTTACACATAAAGCAATAGACCTGTAGCCAGATTTATTCACCATAAAGTAGACTGTGGTTTATGAGAGTCTGAGAGAGATGTAGAGCCTTAATTAGTAAGATTTTGCTTGAAATGTTGTCTTTTTGTTCCTTCTGTATCATGGTTTTATTGCTACATGCAGGCCTGTATCCTTCAGTCTCTGCTTAATTTAGTTTTAATTTTCTTTTGCTGTTATAGGCCCAGGCTGCAAGCACAAAGGAAGTTTGCTCAATCTCAGCCGAATAGTCCCAGCACAACTCCAGTGAAGATAGTGGAGCCTTTGCTACCCCCGCCAGCTACTCAAATTTCTGACCTCTCTAAAAGGAAGCCTAAGACAGAAGACTTTCTTACCTTTCTCTGCCTTCGAGGTAAGCTTGTAGTAGGGATCACTCCAGTGTGTTGTCCTCACATCTCAGTTCCCTGTTTGCTTTGAGGGCAGGTTTTTGTTATTTTAAAAGATAGAGTCTCACTATGTAACTCTTGCTGAATTCTATATGTGATGCTGGGTTGAATTCAAAAGAGATCGGCCCGTCTCTTTCTAAATACTCGAATTAAAGATGTGTGGCACCATCCAGGTCCTGTAAATTTTTACCTAAAATATTAATTTTTCTCCATGTGTATGACACATATACTTTTTATTTTTGTGTTTGAGTGTTTTTTGTTTGCACGCATGCCTGGGCACCACATGTATGGAGTCAGCAGAAGGTGTTGGACAACCCCCCCCACCCCCGGGCTGGAATTGCAGATAAGTGTAATACACTGTGTGGGTGCTAGGATTTTATCCCAGGACCTCTGCAAGAGTAGCCAGTGCTCTTAACCCCCAAGACATTTCTCCAGCCCCACAATTTGTTGTTGTTTGTTTTTTCAAGACAGGGTTTCTCCATGTAGCCCTGGTTGTCCTTGAACTCTCTGTAGACCAGGTTGGCCTCAAACTGAGATCTGCTTGCCTCTGCCTCCCAAGTGCTAGGATTAAAGATGTGTGCCACCACCACCTGGACACTTTTTGTGTTTTTGAAAGAGTGTTACTTAGTATGTAGCCCTGGATGATTTGGAACTGATGATGTTATCCAGACTTGCCTTAAAGTCTCAGAAATCTTTTTTTATCCCTCTCATCTGAGTTCTGGGATTATATATAAGAGCTACCACAACCAGCTAGGAAAGTTACTTCATTGTTAAGATAACAGAAATTGGGTTTGAGGTCATGGAGTTTAGTTTATGAATCTTAACAACAATGGGATATTGTTGCTGTTTTTAGGCATTGAAGATGGGTAAGTAAAGAATCAAGGACTGTCTCAGTGACATTAAGCAGACTAGAACCTGTGTGTCTGTATGTACCATGAATTTATATTCTTGCATTGTTTTTAAAATCTTATCTCAGCTGGGCAGCGGTGGTGCACGCCTTCTGTCACAAGGCTCAGGAGACAGAGGCAGGTGGATCTCCGAGTTTGAGGCCAGTCTGATCTACAGAGTGAATTCCAGGACAGCCAGGGCTATACATAGAAACCTTCTCTCAGGGGGAAAAATCCTATCTCCTCTATTCTGGGAGATTGGTGAGGATTACATAATAATACCTGGATAAATTAAAAACCACACAGCTTTGAGGTTTCAGTGGTCAGACATAAGAGTACAATCTTCTTTTCTGGAAAGTTACTTCTTGGAAGTTTGGACTAGTAGTGCATTCCTCCTCCACTCAGCGAGCCAGACTACAAAGAGAACTCTGCTTTCTCTTAGCTGGTATAACATGTAGATTCTTACTATACTCCTCTTTTCCTATTTATTTCTGTTACAGGTTTCAGATCTGAGCCATTGAAAGTGAGAGTCACTTTAGCTTTCAGATTCTTCATTAGATCCTGTATAAGTTTACTTGTCTGACTTCATAAGCCCTAGAGTGTGCATGTTGTACCTTGTCTGTCCTGGATCCTCAGTGGGCAAAAACATCATTAAAAAAAAAGTCAGAAAATTTGTATTTTGAACTCTGTAGGGGTTGTTTAGATTATCCTTGTATGTAATATACTCCTTTAATAATAATTTTATTTGAATTTTAAGTTAAAAAAGTTGTTAAACTTTTTAATGCATCATGAAAATGTTTCTTGTTCCCTTTGGAAAGATGACTATGCAAAATAGATTGTGTCCTGTGTATCTTTGCCTAAGCAAAGCTGTGTGCACATAGACTTAAAATTTCTTAAAGTAGTTTTGTGGAAATCATGGAATTTGTCTGATTCCTGATTCACATTGTGATATGTTCTATGTGTCATTAACAGCTGTGAAATCTATAACATGTTTAGAAGCTTTTTATCATTTTAGTCCTGCCTGCTTGCTTTCCTTCCTGGTCCGTCCGTCCGTCTATCTATCTATGCACGTACCTCCCTTCCTCCCTCTCCCTTAGATGGCTGTAGGAAATTGGTCTTAGTGTGTGTATGTGCGCAGTTACTTTCAGGAGAGGGTATGGGATCCTTTAAAAATGGAGTTACAGGTAATGTGAACTGCCCAATGTGGGTGCTGAAAACCAAACTAGTTTAAGATAACAGGAAGTAACGACCCATCACTCCAGCACCCGACATGGTAAGCTCATTTTTTTTTTTTTTTTTTTTTTTTTTGGTTTTTCGAGACAGGGTTTCTCTGTTTAACAGCTCTGGCTGTCCTGGAATCGCTTTGTAGACCAGGCTGGCCTCGAACTTGCAAAGATCCGCCTGCCTCTGCCTCCCAAGTGCTGGGATTAAAGGCGTGCGCCACCACCGCCCGGCCG
Source organism: Lophiomys imhausi (assembly GCA_907164525.1). Lineage (NCBI taxonomy): Eukaryota > Metazoa > Chordata > Mammalia > Rodentia > Muridae > Lophiomys > Lophiomys imhausi. Next base: position 12,732,145 of record CAJQZJ010004381.1, on the reverse strand, counting down.
GTAAGCTCATTTTTTAAATAGGAAAGCCTGCAATAAATCAAAGACATAGAAGGGATATTTTTGGCTAAAGACTTGAGTCATTTCTACAGGCTTCAGGTATTTCCCTTAATCGTTTGGAATGTTGGAGAGATAAAGTGATGGGGCCACCGGAAAGACAACTAGAGTTCTCTAAACCTTATTTTCTGTTGGTGACACTAGTGCCAAAGACATCCCCCTTGGGTATAAACAAAAACCTTGTGGCTGCAGATCCTAACAATATAAGGATTGCTGTAGTTAATGTAAATGCGTCCTAAGTCATTTTGGTTGGAAAGGTTTAGATATTTAAGAATGTTCCAGTCTCAAGGCCCGGAGAGACTGGCCGCCACACTAGCAGGACTTGTTCTTCTCTTACTTATTGCCATGCCCTAGAGCTTCTTAAGGAAGTGGAGGAGAATGGATATTGGAGGAGCACCTGAAATGTTTGCCTGCTGTGCAGTTATCTTTAAAGACCTGCTTTGAAGGGACACATACGCTTTTTTTTTTTGGGGGGGGGTGGCAGAGACATAATGAGTATCTTCCAAGAGTCCACATGGGGAAGGAAGCCTGTATGTGTGCTGTGAACATACTCATACACATACTCAGTGCCATTGCTAGTTTTCCTGTCAACAGTCTCGTTATTCTTAATGAGTTCTATCTTCCTCTCTTTGTTCAGACTATGATTATTAAGAGATTTTTAAAGAGCTTAATGCAGTAGAGCAATGGCAGGTTAAATAATTCTCTTATTTACATTTTTCTTTTATGGAACACTCCAAACGAGGGGGATTCCTGAAGGGTACTCATGAAACATGCACAACACAGTTTATTCTTATGACTATGGCTGTCACAGTGCAGCCTTCCAGCTCTGCCCAGGGAAGGGTGTCTTTGGAGGTATAGAAGGGGAGTTCCCAGTACATATTCTATCTAATAAAGACACAATGAAGCCAAGTGGTCTTGTTTGTGGACTGACTGCCTTGTTTTCCCTTTCTTATGGGATCTTCCATAATCTGCTGTTGCTCCATGGCTGGCTAATTCCACCAACCCTTATTGGACCTTCTTTTTACCCTAGACACTTAGAAAACAGAGTAGGCATTGGGGAAAGCTGGTGGATAACAGGCTATGGTAAAACGTGTGGACGAGTCACGGTAGGGATGGTGGAGAGAGAACTCTGTCTTAGGCTATTTGGAGACTGGAGTAAGTGCAGAAAGGGAAGGCATATCCAAGCTTGCTCTTGTCCAGGATATCAGAAATCTTTGCTGGAAGGTTCTGGGGCTGGGAAGGAATTCTGCAGAAACCTCTGCCAAAGCATAGGTGGTAGGTGGATTGGGTTGGTTATTTAGGATTTGTAAAACCCACTTGTCTGGTTGAGTTAGGAAGATGGTCCTTGCAGTGAGTGCCTTAGAACATAATTTAGGCTGTAGGGAGCTAGGTTAGTTTGTGCCTCAGGAATAAAGCTGTCCATGGATTATTGACCTATGCCCCTGTGCAGCCTGTGTGCTCATATACAAAGTGAATACTCTGGTTTTTGTGTCTCAGCTGCTAAGGGTTAAACCAAAGCTGGGGAGTGTGGAATGGGTCCCAGTGACTGCCCAAGATGTAACTATCTGAGCATATTTATTTGCTGTTGCACCTTGAGTTTACAGAGGTGTCAGAGAGTACAGAGGATAAGATTTGCAATCTGGGTAGTCTAAAAAAGGATTCTCAGATACATTGCTAAGTAATGGGAGGAAGCTCACCAGTAGATTTTATCTGCAGACAATGCCTGTCCCTACCTGGAAGGAGTATACACATTGTTTTATCACTAGCCTTGAGTATTGAAGAGAATTTTAAGCAAGGCAAGTCTGGGGTGATTTAAAGGGCACATAATGAGAGGGAATTACCTGCAAGAAGGTAACTAATCTCCCAGTTGCAAGGAACACTGTGGCTACTAATAGTGAACTTTCTTGTGCAAAATGGGATTAGTCTTTGGGGAGGAAGACAAGTTGTTTTGATAGTACTCATGAGTTTGGGTTTATGTTTGTGAGGCATTCTTAATTTCTGAGCGTAGAGACTATCAAAGTGGAATTGGCTACCCTGCCTATCAAAGTGGAATTGGCTACCCTGCCTGCTTTCTGCTTTCCTCAAGTTTCTCTAGTGTGATGCTCTATATTCATTCCCCTAGTGTCTTATTTCTCCTCGTGTAGTAATTTGCTAGTAATGATAAAACCAGAAACCTTGGAGTTCTTGATCTGAGAAGGATAGATTTTTTTTTTAAATAATTGCCTTGTGACCTTGACTGAGGTTTGACCTGCTTCAAGCCAGCTGGCCTCTGACCATGTCTGCTCTGCTGGCTGGCATGGTTTTAGTGGTACATTCCAGAGTACTCTCTGCCTTTTGCCTCAGTGTCTAGAGAAGCTCTTCGTGTTTCTTGGTCCTTTTGGGATGGGAGATTGCGTGGTGGAAGTATCTTAGTGCTAGCATTGCTGTTGTGCTGGCCAGGCTCCTTGCCTAGCATATGTGAATTTTTATCCCTTGGATTGCGCTGCAGCCCCTACTGCCTGTGCCATGTAGGAAACTGTTTAGCGTCTCTGGGAATCTGAAAAGGCTTTGCATAAATCATAAATTCATTTCAGACTTGATGGTATATAGTAATTGGAACTTGGCAAATGTAACCTACTTCCACTTCAGCGTGTGCTAATTGTCTTGTGGCTAGGAGCTGTTCAGATTGAACACCAGCCATTGTGTGGTGCAGTATCAGTTAGTGTTAAGAGATCACAGACTTGTGGGATTTGACCATGTACATCTGTTGTTATTTGCATGTACGTGTGCATGCCTGCACAGATGCTTGCACACACCGATTGTATTGGTGGTTGAATTTTCTTGAACAAAATGGGAATAGTGTTTTGGAGAGGAAGACATGCTGCTTCTTTGTACACAAGGCTTTTAAGATCCCTTTTGTGAGGCATGTTCAGTCAGGATTTCTGTGTCTGTGTCTGTTTTTGAAGCTATCTGCACAGAGGCTACTGGGAAAAGTTGGGAAGGTGCTATATCAGTCTGACTGCTATGAGGGAAATGGTGCCTATTGTTCTGGGTGCTGAATCCCTTGTCTTTCACAGTATAGAAGTGGAACCAAGGCCTCCACAGAAGGAATTTGCTATAATAGGGATTAGAGTCAGAACCTGGGTGGAGATGCATTTAGGGCAATGTCCAAGGGGGACCTTAAGTTTAGGAAGTCATCCCTTAACATGCTATTTTTCTCAAATGACCTGAACAGGGTTATAAGTTCTACAGCAATCTTCTTCTAACTTTTATAGCCACAGAGTTCATTCTTTATTTCCCTTAGAAATAACTCCTTTAGAACCTGGCCCATTTACCTTTCCATTTGGGAGAGAAGGTAGGTAATAAATTGCTTATCCCCCTCATGTATATAATAAAAATGGAAGATTTTTAAAAAAGTTACATTTAATTGGGATAATGATGGCTCATCAGTCAAGGTCAGAAAACAACTTGTGGAATTTGGTTCTTGCTTTCTATCATCGTGGGTCCTTGGGATTAAATATAGGCAGTAAGTATGTTTATTCACTGAGCCGTCTCACCAGCCTGAATTGCACATTTAGAACTCATGATTTGCTTTTGAAGACACATATTTACATGATACTAGCAGTAGTCTAATATAATTTTGGTGTGAGTTGTTTAATGTGCCATTGCATACATTGCCATCCACCTTTGTGACCGTAAGAGTAGTCAAATACAGTAAGTACTGTGGCTGAATACACTGTTCACACCACACAGTTGGCTTCTACCTTAAGATCTGGATGGTATGGAGACTATTTTCATGGTTGGCATGGCCATGATTATCAGGTAGTTCCTCTCTCATTAAGGATGGATTTTCTTTTGGATAAAGCTGTTAGCCCTAGCATGCAGCCCTGGGTGGGACCCCTTCCCCGCCATCCCCCCTACTCCCATCTCATGACTTGATGAACATCATTTTCAATTTAAATTACAGTTTGATCTTTAAGTGATATCATTTCAGCATTGCTGCAAATGGAAGGAGATCATTTAAAATGGGAGCATGAATTTCCTTAAAGATAAACAGTAACATATGGAGCAGTTGCTTATGGAATAGCACATTTGTCCATGAGTGCTCTGGAAGGTTCCCCCTTGGGGATTGTAAAAGCTGACCGGGAAGGTCCAGGGATAGAATGCTGTGTTCTTTTAAGGGACTTTCATCTTTGTGGGTTTCAGTGTATGTGTGTGGAACAGAGTGGCATGCACATCATTGGATTCAGGCAGTAATTTCTGTAGTTAACTGGTGCTGTTTATAACCCGGTTTCATGGAACCATGAGAAATGTCGTCTCATTGGCAACCCCTATTAATTGGATCAAAATCTAGTTCTTTGCTCTCAACCCTCATGACTGTGCAGGGGAAGCCTTTTAGGGTCTTACTATAGCAGAGCAGAGAGCCCTGTTTGCTTGCTAAGATTAAGAATTGGTTGAGGACTGGCCATGGCATGGTGGTGCACAACTTTAATCCCTGTACTTGGGAGGCAGGAGGATCTCTGCAGTTCATCAGTCTCGTCTACAGAACGAGTTCCAGGACAGCCAGGGATACGTAGAGAAATACTGTCGGGTTGGGGAGGGGGGTGGTTAAGAAGGGGAAGATAATGAGCAGAGAGGGAGGGAGGGCTTGTCTGTGTACATAATTCAGAGAAGAATCCCAGTTTATAGACACCAAAGCCCAAATTAGCAAAAGCAAACTTTTGGATTAAAATGATTTCTGTTGTGGTTGTAACATACCACAGTTTGATTTTGTCCAGATGAAAACATTTGGTTTGCACTTCAGTAAATATTGTGGAGACATTGCCAGCTAATTTTGAAAAGTAATGAAATACAGCTTTGGCAAAGTGCAGATGCATTCAGCTCTCTTCATTGCTCCTACCCACCTTGCTCACCCAGCACTCTCGGGCCCCTGGATAGACATCTTTAGTGTCCAATTTTCAAGAACTTTCTCCCAGAAGATTCTATGCCATGCCTTTTCTGCTGGCTTGCAGCAAAAGTATCTTTCTCCGCTTCTTAGTTTCTAAGCAATCTCTGTTTACTTGGCAAGGTACATGACCTTTGATTGGCTTCAGGCTGTTGTGGCCTAAAGGCTGGTGAATGGCATACCTTGCTTCACTTCTCCAGCATGTGCTTCTGTCTTCTTTGTCCCTGGGGCTGAGAGAGCTCCACATGGAGCTCCCTCCCTTATATAGGAAGGGCATGGTCTTGAGATTCTTGGCAGTCTGGAGGCTCACAATATTTCTTGCAATATGGCTTCTCCCTTCAACAAGGCATGTCGGTGTTTCTCAGGGAGCTGTGGCCTCAACTGGGCTCTACCCATCTTGACTCCAAATCGTCTAGTGTCCAAGCAACCCCAAGGTCTTTCTTTATATGTGCTGCCAGGTGCCAGGTTGATCTACATACTAATTCATTAAAGGGAAATAATTCCCAATATGCCTCAGCTCACCTCAATTTTTTTTTAAATAATTTATTTTTTATTTCTTCAAGTAACATCTCAATCACAATCCCCTCCCTCTTCCCCCCTCCAGTCCCACCCTTCCACCCTCCTCCCCTTCAACCCCCCCATCCTCTTCCCTTCTTTTTTTTGTTTAAGATATTTCATTTCCCCCCAACAGCTCTCCCTTTCAGTCCAAAAAAATGGTTCTTTTTCTTATAACTATAAATACAATACAAAACAACAGAAATAAATAGGCTACAATTATAAGAGTTATATGGCTTAACATACATTCCCAATGTCCAGTCCATATGTATTTGGCACCCGACTTTAACATTCTACTATCTAACCATCTCCATGAGTTTAAAGTTCTATATCTAACTCAGCTTTCATACTAACTTGCCTCACAATTTTAAAAATATCTTCTTAGATCCAGAACACCCTCTTGATTCCTAAACAACTCAAAATTTAACTATGAGACTCTAGCTATCTATTCTTCAACCACCTCAGAGACCTGAGAGGGATAAATATATCTGATTATATAGGAAGTGCAGGGCCTTCAGCTTCCAAAACTAAGAAATGACATACCAGTGGCTGCCTGGACAGTTCCCATTTTCTCTCCATACATTACAGCATCAATCTTCAGCCATTTGGCCCCGTTTCTCTGACAGACATTGATTGTAGAGCAGGAATTATGAAGGACTTGCCTACCCTGTCTTGGCAGAGCTAGGCTGTCGACTTACCTGCTTCCAACTTTTGTCCTTTTTGGACAGAAGTCTGTCTACAGTTGAAGCAAGGGGGTTTTTCTTGCCAAGAGATAGGCTTGCCACTAATTCAACCATCTCCCACTGGAGATTCTTCGATGCTCATCTTCTACTTGGAGTAGAATAGGGGGTGCTGTCAGGAGCTGACATGTCTCGATATCAAAAAATCTTAAGTTAAGAAAACATCTTTGAATGCCATATTCTGCAGATCTCTTGAGGTTTTTGAAGATGCCCTATCTATCTCTTATATTTAGATAAGCAAATGTTGCTTGTCTCTTAGCAACTTGATTTCTGAGTAGCTTAGAAAATAACTGTGATAGACTGTCATAGTAACTAACAAAATGACACGTTTTCATGACTATTAGTTTCCGTTTCTTAATTACCCTAAACAGTTTATGTCGGTTGGTAGCAAGAGGCCAAAACTTGACATTTCATTTTTAAGCATTACTAGGAACAATTCCTTTAAGAAGCGTTACCCTTAATTTTGTATTAATATACAAAGATCAATACCATTGTGGCCAAATATAATCTTAATTTTGTATCAATATACAAAGATCAATACCGATGTAGCCCAATACAATCTTAATTTTACATCAATATACAAGGGTCAATACCATTGTGGCCAAATATAATCTTAATTTTGTATCAGTATACAAAGATCAATACTGATGTAGCCCTATACAATCTTAATTTTGCATTAATATACAATGATCAATACCAATTTAGCCAAATATAATATTAATTTTGTATCAGTATACAAAGGTATAAAGCTATATTCAATAATCTGCCCTTTTTTCTTGATCTTTCCTATACTATGTCTATGTCCCATTTTTCTCAAGTCTGTTCACTCCTACATCGGAGGGATAGAAGGATACAGAAAAGAAAAAGAGAGAAGTCCCTGGGTCTAACCTCCAAAACCCATTTAACAAGACCATTTAACAGCTTGTAGTCTTTTCCCCTAAATAACAAAATTTTCTATTATCTATCAAATAACCAAAGGGGGGGAACACCCCCACCTTCTGGGGATGGTATGTTGTTCTCTTAAAATGACTTCCTGCTGATTTGGGACGTAGTAAACCTGTTTGGGGCCCAAATAAGAATGGAAAAATGGTTAAAAATGTTAATAGAATCATTTGATGTTCAGTCCTTTTGTGCTCAGCTATTTAGATGTCCTAAGAAGTTCATAGACAGAAGCTGATATTCAAAGCTTTACTCAAGATCTGGCTGTAGTAGTCTGTGGAGCTGAACGATCTTAGCGATTTTGAGTTGTTGTGGTTGTAGACTTTTGAGGAAACTGCTATTGAGGAAGTCTGCAAGGCTGGATCATCTGGGCCACTCGTCTTCTTTGGTGTCTGATCTGTTTTCTGCTGAGGTTTCCGTTGTCCAGTTGTCCCTGGATTCCTTGAATGGATGCTTTAAATCTTCTTTGCTCTTGTGGTGCGGCTGTTTTTCCCTTTTGGGTGTACAGGTCCGAGTGCAGGCTGGATATCAGACAGGCGGGGCCGCTGGTCTGTGGCTGGAGCCGTGGGCTGGATCTGCTCCTGGGCTAGATCTCTAGCCAGAGTTCCTCTCTAGACAGGTGACGGAGCTGGCTGATCTCAGGGTGGTGTTCCCAGGAACTGCGTGGGCTGTTTTACCTGGTGACCTGTCTCAGTGTTCGCCGTGGGAATTCAGACACCGTCTGTGTTTCACTGTAGGCTAGGGGACCTCACATTCACTCTACAGTGACTAATCTCATTCACCTACTACTCAGATGCACTGCTCTATGGTCGTCGCCATCTTGGATCTCCTCACCTCAATTTTTTAAAAATAAGATCTATTTATTTTTTGTTATTGAGAGTTCCTTCGTAGCCGGTTGTGGTGGCGCACGCCGGTAGGATTTGCTGAAGGAGAGTTCCTTCGTGTTCTATCTGCGTGTTCTCCTGCATGCCAGCAGAGGGCATCGGATGCCATTATGGATGATTGTGAGACCAATTTGGGAATTGAACTTAGGACCTCTGTAAGAGCAGTCAGCGCTCTTAACCACTGAGCTATCTCTCCAGCCCCTATTTTATTTATTTTTATGTATAGGTATGTATACATCCTTCAGGTATATCCATGCACCATATGCTGTGCCTGGTATCTGTGAAAGACGGAAGAGGGATCCCAATCTCTTGAAACTGGAATTACTGACATTTATGAGCTTCCCCATGAGTGCAGAGAATTGAATACAGGTCTTGGATGAGCTCTTTTGTTTTGTTTGTTTGTTTTTTTTAAGAGGTAGTTTGAGACAGGGTTTGTCTTTGTAGCCCTGGCTGTCCTGGAGCTCACTTTGTAGAACAGGCTGTCCTGGAACTCCATCTGATTGCCTCTGCCAAGTTCTGGTATTAAAGACATGTGCCATCATGGCTGGCTATGTCAGCCAGTGCTCTTAACTACTAAGCTGTGTCTAGCCCAAGGAATTTATTTTAATAATATGTCCTAGCTGGGTGTGGTGGCCAGCACTTGGGAGGCAGAGCAGGCAGATCTCTCTTAGTTGGAGGCCAGCCTGGTCTGCAAAGTGAATCCAGGACCCAGAAACCCTGTCTCGGAGATGGGGGGAGGTAAGTCCTACTATAACTTGATAGTAGTTTGTAATATTTGAGTTGTTGGGGTGATTCTATACTTGGCCTTTCTAGTAAGAGAGTAACCTTACAAAAGACAAAATTCACTTTTCTCTCCCTCTCACATCAATAATTGATGTTTTTCTCTCTCATTAGTTAAATGCACAATGCAGAGTAATCCTCCAACAGTATGGGTGAATGTTTTCATTTTACTCATTTTCTTGTGTAATTCATTCCTTGCTGTTTGTTGTTTGTGGTTTGTTTTCCATGGGACTACTGCAGATAAGATTCTTAAAATTTTAATTTGCTGTGCTTGATGAATGGTTTTATCCCCTTCTAGGGGATTTTGTTTGAAATTGCTAAAGAATGCAGACGAAGTTGCACTTTCTGGGGAATATTTGAAAATAAATTAAAAGTGGTAGCAGTGATGAATGCATTGTTTTATGTAATCAGTATGCACTGAGGGTCCTAGCTTTGTCTCCTTTTGATTTCTCCTCTAGAAGGGGTTAATGTCAAGATTGGTTTTGATGAACTACATGTCTCAACTTCCCAGGTTCTCCTGCGCTGCCCAACAGTATGGTATATTTTGGAAGCTCTCAGGATGAGGAGGATGTCGAAGAGGAAGAGGATGAGACAGAAGATGTCAAAACAGCCTCCAACAATGCTTCATCTTCATGCCAGTCAACCCCCAGGAAAGGAAAAACCCATAAGCATGTACACAATGGGCATGGTAGGTCCACAATTGGGATGTATAACCCAGGTTTTGGGTGAGAGCTGATTAAAAAGTTGAAGGGTGTCAATCTGGGTATCAGTCAGATTTCTTCAGGGTACCAGACGTCTTTATGGACTTAGTGTTCAGCACAAAAGTATTTGAGATGAAAATAAAGATGCTATATGTGGAGATGACTAAACATCAAAGTAAGTACAGATGATGGCTCAGAAGAGGGATGGCGGTTAGCAAGTCAGGCACACTTTTGTGATCCACTTTTTGATTTTGACTGTTTTCAAGTATATATAATGTAGAGAACTATTATGACATTCAAAAATGCACATTTGCTGTATTGATTTTTTTTCACTACAAGTAACTTTTTGGAATTTTATAAAAGGGGGGTGATTTGAGTGGTCAAATAGTAGGTTATAAAATACACCCACATCCTTAGACATCCTTGAGAAAGGCACTGCTTTGTGGAGGAGAGAGGGAGGTGAGGAGGGAGGACTCACAAAGATAGGTGTTGTGTGGCTTGTCAATCAGCAGTGCTTTGTTTAGTTTGTTTTTTGTTTTTGTTTATTTGTTTTGTTTTTTGAGACAGGATTTCTCTGTGTAGCCCTGGCTGTCCTGGACTTACTTTGTAGACCAGACTGGCCTTGAACTCACAGAGATCCACCTGCCTCTGCCTCTGCTGGGATTAAATGCGTGTGCCACCACACCCGGCAATTACAGACAGCTGTTAACTGCCATATGGTGCTGGAATTTGAACCCGGGTCCTTTGGAAGAGCAGTCAGTGCTTTTAACCACTGAACCATCTCTCCAGTCCCAGAAGCGCTTCTTGATGTTGTAAATTTAAGCTTTGTGAGACTGGTTCTGGTATAATGTTTTATAGAAATTGATTTAACAGCAAACTTTTAATTTTAAAGTAAATAACACTAAATTTGTACATTTTTTCATATTTAAGTATACATTATATATATGTGTGTGTGATACAGAGAGACACAAATATAAACATATACATAAATATTTAGCAGCTTAATTTATGTCTTTAATGCAGAATAGTACCTAAATTGAAATATTGAGAGAAAAAAGCTTGTTAACTCTTAGCTATAATCATCAGGAAGTCTTTAAAATTTTTGGTTTATTATTATTATATTGCACATGAGTGTAGGTCAGAGGAAACGGTGGAATCAGATCTCTCTACTTTTCTGTGGGTTCTGGTTAGCTCAGTCTGTTAGGCTTATATCATGGGTTAGCAAGCGGTTTTACTCATGGATACATCTTGTAGGTCCCATCATGGAAACTTGATGACTGGGACAGCTGCCCTTCAGTTGGCTTTGAGGTTCAAGTGTGTGGATGCATCCTGAGGGTTGAAAAGGGTGTCTGGTAGAGTGTTAGCTACTGTGTGGGATGGTAGTCAGCTCTCCTACTATCTTAGAGGATATAATGTTAGGCAAAGTATTATTATGACTGATGGTATGCTTTGGGGTCCTGAAAAGAAGATTTTCTTATTCCCTGGTAGCCAGGAGGAGGAATTTTAATACAGAGAGAATAGGGAGCTGGATGATTTTAAGTGTGAAACTATGATCAAATCAGTGAAGTTAGAACAATCTGTTTGCAGCAGAGTTTAGTTTTAAGTAAGCAAAATTAATTAGTTGGAAGATTGTACCCAACAAAAAACAAATAGGAACCGGGCTTCCAAACTTGTAATGGCGTGGCTCTTTGCCAAAGACCTGATTGGGGTGTGATAGTAAAGGACAAGAATTGGAGGATGGTTATTAGTGGAGGTCTGAAGGGTTGACCTATTGAGTCCGCCTCGTTGGGTGTAGATAGCAGACGAGCAGACACAGTGATTCTTTGTAGATGAAATTTTGAGTTACAGTGTGAACAATGTCAAACTTTGTTTCTTGAGAAAGAATGTAATATTGGTTTTCCTTTTTTTGATGGAGAATCAAGAGTAAATAAAATCAAACCATAAAATTATAGTTATTATCTCTTCATCTCAATATGTACATGTGACGAAAATATATTGTGTTTAGCATACTACCTGATTCAGTCCTTAAAGTTCATTGCATTATACTCTCTTAGTATGGACTGTGTTCAGCTTGATTAAAATAATCCTCTGTGTACTTGATTACCTGTTGCTGGGCCTGAGGTTTGTTGTGCTGTGAGATGTTTCAGACTATTACTAGATTTCAAAGGTGATACCTTTCAGATTCAGGAAAATGCTCTTTTTCTGAGAACACCAGCAGAGCTCCACATTTTATTATCTTCATGTGGTACTACATCCTAGATAGCCCTCTGTGGTATCCCAGACATGGTGCCGGTGCTTGGATTTGCCATCCCAGAGCATGGGTTTAGGTTTTGCATTATTACAGCCTGCTTTTAAGTGAGGCATGATGCTGTGTTCTGCTGTATGCCGTTTCCTAACCCAGTTCCTTAATTTCAGACTGCTTTGTGTGTGTGTGTGGGGGGGTGAGTACAGTGTAGGGGGGTGAGTGTGGGTCCCAGTACTTTGGTCAGAATCGCTTTCATGCTGCCTGAACAGACAAGATTCAGAACAGTTTGTGGGTGAAAAGGTGCCTTTTTTTTCCTCAGAGTTAGATGATCTCCATTTCCTTGGATCTATCTTCACATTCTGTGTGAATGTTCTTTATTTTGTACAGGAAGATACTGGGTGAGATTGTTATTACTGTGTAGCAGATGACTCCTCAGATTGGTTGGCTCTTTTTTTTAAGAGGCAAATTGGGGCAAGCAAGCTCTCCTTTTTACACTTTTCTATTGCTTTTCTTGTCTGGTTGGTATTCAACTCTCACCTTGCATGGTACAGTGCTTATACATTGGGTAACCCAGAGGCATTTGTGTCCTCTCTGGGTGGACTAACCCGCCTGGATGCAGGGAGATAAATGTATAGAAAACAGCATAATGAAGAAGAGTTATTTTTACTACATTATTTTGAAAAATCTAGAACCCAAACAGGTTTACTGGTTTACTTTGTTCCTGTTGAAATGGAATAGAAGGGCCTGGTGCCAGGACACCTGGTCTCTTGAGAACTGGTAGGAGAGAACAACCACTTTGTGACAGGCATCTTGCACATCTCCTTGGGCCTGAGTGTGTCCACATTTTTAGATTAAGAATCTGGCCCTAAAGTCCTGTAAGAGCCAAGTTTCAGAAGAACTAAGCCCACAACAGAAGCTTACTTCTGCAAACATTACACAAGTCCCCCATATTCTTTACAAGCAACAGAACATCCTAACTGAAAGGGATCTATTGGTTGAAATACATCGTCTGAAATGACTTGTACAGGATCACCTGATTCCTTAACCTTGGGTTGCAATAATAAATACTGACTCCAGGGATTCCATTCTGACAGCTCATCTGTTTCTAACATAGTCTTTCATATGCACAACCTCAAATGATGCCACTTGAGTACTATTTGGAAATATATTAACATAATAAAACTGCTAAGCATGTATTTAACATACAAGTTAGCATTTGGAATGTTTTAGAGAGTTCCTAATTGTTTTGCTCTTTGTTTTAACACTACTGGGTAACTGGAGTAGATGAGGAATTAATGTATTTGGAATGAACTTGGCTTTTCCATTGTTGCCTTGGCAAGCCCTTTGTGGCCTTCTTTAGAAAAACTTGGTAGAAGTTCATTAGTTAAATTAGTCAAATGTTTTGTGTATTTTTCTTCCTTTAAAGGAATTTGGAACGATTAGGGGAGATTATTGTTCCTATTTGTGTACATCTTTTGCTGAACAGGGATATTTTTCCCTTTTAAACCTATTTAAGCAACGTACCATTGGACTCTGAACTGGAACGATTTAATTGCTTTTGAATTCACAATGGGAGCATTTTGTATGATGGCCAAAAAGCAATCATTTGGGCAAGTTTCTTGAGTTCATGTGTTGTCATTCATTGACTCCAGGAGTCATGGGCTCTCTCTGTCTGGCGTAGTGGAGGAGTTCATGAGGAGCAGGGCTGGGCAGGGTCTTACTTGACAGAACGCTGCTTCAATTGAAGGTGGTCGTGGTATAACCTCTGCATCTCTTTCTGCCTGTGGCAGTTACACTTTTCCTTTTGACCCAGGGGACTATCACAAAACAGTGGGGTTGTAAGGCTGCAGCTTATTTTGGAGGAGGAATGAATGGTGCTTGTAGAGTTAGGAAATCTGTCTCCCTAACACCCCAGCATATTTATGGCACTGTTTGTTAACAGACCACTTGGCATAGTAATTGCAGTTTGCTTTAAAGCCAAACCACTTCTGAAACTGTATCCTTACACAGTTCTGTGGTGTAGCTTTATTTTCTTTCAAAGAGATGTCACTTATCTTGTTTCTTGGGTTTTTGCCTGGTTGGATATGCCACACTTGCCACTGTCATTAACTCATCATGTAGTTGGAAGAAAGTCTGGACTGAGATTTACTAGGAGAATCCTAGAAAGTTCATGTGCCTCAAATGCCTTGGCATATGCAGGGGGTTATCTGAAAATCAACTGGTACTGTTGTGCCGATATTACCTACCAAACCTCAACTGCTTTCTGAGCTGTAAATGGTAGAAGGTCTTCTGGAATTCCTGCCAGCTTAACCCTCAGATCCCAGTTTCTTCTCATTGTTTTAAAGTATGTATTCCACTGGTCCATTCAGCATCCTAAAGAACCACACACACTCAGATGTAATGTGGGAATCTGTTTTTCTGAGGGCTAGTAAAGAGGTGTACTTAGGGGTACAGGACAAGCCTCTTGCTCTGGTGCTTTCTTCTAGCTACATGTCACTGCCAGGTATTGATCTGTTGAAGTCGCAATTTTTCTGTCTCAAAACACTCTTTTCGCACCCGATTCAAAGAACTGGTTACAGTTGTTGGAAGAAGGTTCAGGTTGTCAGTCTTCTCCTGGGGTAAAGGCAACCTTCTAGTGAACCATGCTTTGTGAGTGAGTTACATGCTGTGTAAGACTTAGCTCCCACAGATGGAAGAGTATGCAGCCAAATAAGGTGCCTGTCACTTGGCGTGCTTTTTAATCAAGTGGAAGGAAGGTGACTCTATTCTGTTCTATTTTCATGTCTCAGGTTTGTCTTAAAGACTGTAACCAAAATATCCCCATAGTTAGGACCACAATATGTGGTAATTTTACTATATACCTGGCTTCAGCGTACTTTTCCTTTTCTTTTTTTTTGAAACAGGCTTTCTCATTGTAGCTCTGGCTGTCCTGGACTCACTTTGTAGACTAGGCTAGCCTTGAACTCACACACATCTGCCTACCCCTGCCTCTCCTGAGTGCTGGGATTAAAAGTGTGTGTCACCACGCCCTGCAATTACAGACAGCTGTGAACTGCATGTGGGTGCTGGGATTTGAATCAGTGTCCTTTGGAAGAAGCAGCCAAGGCTCTTAACCACTGAACCATCTCTCTAGCCCTGATTCAGTATACTTTTTTTTATTTGTTTATTTATTAATTCAAACTACATCTCAGTTGCAGCCCCCTCCCTCCACTCCTCTTGGTCCCACCCTCCCACCCTCTACCCTCTCTCCCACCTGTCCTACTCCTCTGGTGTGGGGTGCCCCCACATATCAGCCCCTCTTACAGTTCCTCAGTCACATAGGGCTAAGAGGTTCCTCTTGTACTGGGCATGGCAGCTCCACTAGGGCAAAGTGTTCATTACAGGTAACAAAGTCCATGTTCCTGTTGTTTTCCATGTGTTGGTTGTCGGATAGTTTAGTTATCCTGTACTAGAAGACTAAAATCCAGTTATAAGTGAATATATACCATGAGTATCTTTCTGGGTCTGGATTAGCTCACTCAGGATGAGCTTTTCTAGATCCATCCATTTGGTTGCAAATTGAATGATTTCCTTATTTCTGATAGCTAGTATTCCGTTGTGTAAAGTACTACAGTTTTTGTTTTTTATCCATTCTTCAGTTTAAGAACATCTGGGTTGTTTCCAGTTTCTAGCTATTACAAATAAAGCTGCTATGAACATAGTTGACGAGATGTCCTCTTAGTTTGGTGAAGAATCTTTTGGATATATGGGATATATGCCCAGGAGTGGTATGGCTAGGTCTTGAGGCAGAGCTATTCCAAGTTTTCTAAGTTATTGCCAGACTGATTTCCATAATGGTTATTTAAGTTTGCACTACCACCAGCAATGGAGGAATGTTCCTCTTTCTTCACAACCTTGCTGGCATGTGCTGTCATTTGAGTTTTTGATCTTAGCCATTCTGACAGGTGTGAGATGGAATCTCAGAGTTGTCTTAAGTTGAGCATTTCTTCAAGTGTCTCTTGGCCATTAGAGATTTCTATTTTGTGAATTCTTGGTTTAGCTTTGTGCCCCATTTTTTTGGATTGTATTATTTGGTTTCTTGGAGTTTAGTTTCTTGAGCATCTTTGCCAAATGGTGCTGGTCTAACTGGTTGTCAACACGTAGAAGAATGCAAATAGACTCATACTTATTACCTTGTACAAAACTTAAGTCCAAGTGGATCAAAGACCTTAACATAAAACCAGACACACTAAATCTAATAGAAGAGAAAGTGGGGAAAAGCCTGGAACTCACTGGCACAGGTGACAACTTCCTGAACAGAACACCAATAGCTCAGGCTCTAAGTCCAATGATCAATAATAAATGGGACATTATGATACTGAAAAGCTTCTGTAAGGCAAAGGACACTGTCATTAGAACAAAATGGCAGCCTACATATTGGGAAAAGATCTTCACCAACCCCATATCTGACAGAGGGCTAATATCCAAAAGATTCACTATACTTTTAACATGAACATTACACACTTTGTGTTCCCAAACTGCTCAGTGTTGAATAATTTCAGCTGTGTTTTTGTGACCTGTCTTAAGGAGAATCTTCAGTTTTCCAGCAAGCCTTGCTGTTCCTAAAGACATACAGAGTTTTTGAAAGTCACTTGTAACCTTGATGAAAATTGGATGAGGGTACAAGACTAACAGAATCATTGATTTGAAGTGTTTATTGAACAGCCTTGAAGATAGTTAAAGGACAGTTTTCCCTGTCTTTGATACACTTCTGTTTCTGCATATTTAATAACAGAATTGGCAGGCTGTGTTGCATGTCTTTTAAAGCACTAGTCAGATCCAGCAGCTGTTGGTGAAAGTGTTACATTTACCAGGTAATGGCTGTTAATTTTGTTTTGAGCAGTGTTCACCATGAAGACAAACTGTACCTGGGCCAGGTTCTGCCCTCTGTTTTTGTACCAGCATTTCCAGTTCATCCGAGAAAGTTTCTGGGTGAAACCAAAGTACTTTATTGTGCATTGGGTCGAGAAATTGGACTTGTGTCATAGAAGGCACTGGGTCCAGGAGGCTGATATTGCTCTGGTCCATAGTAGCCTGGCATTCAGGCAATCTGTTTGTTATTGCTTCTGACACAACTGTTCTCAGTCATGGTGACTACCCTCGTTCAGCCCAGTCCCAAACAAGGATCAGTGACTGATTGAGAGGGGTGTGTGTGCGTGTGTGTGTATGTGTGTTTCAGGGCTTTGAGGGGACCTTTTTGTAGGATACTACTTTCTGGGCTTCTGGACTTGTAGCTTGAACTAACTCAACATGCCTGTGTCAAACCTTGCTCCCCATCATGGATCTCAAGCTCCTTGTACAAAGTTGTCACTGTAGTACAAAACAAATTTTGTTTTTGTTTTGATTTTGTTTGGTGTTTTGAGATAGGGTTTCTGTGTGTAGCCTTGACTATCCTAGAATTTTCTCTAATCCAGGCTGGCCTGGAACTGATCTCAGAGTCTGCCTGCCTCTGCTTCTCCCGAGTGCTGGGATTAAAGCCGTGCACCACCACTACCTGGCTCAAAAAAGAAAATTTCAGTACACGCACACATGCATACATACGGGGCGGGGGATCTGACTGGAACTACTGATACTCCTGCCCTTACCTGCCAGTAGCTTGGTCTCATAGGCATGTCCCACTACATCTCCTCCATAAGAATTACTTAGGTATCTGCTTGTTTTGTTATAGCCAAACTGGGGATTGAAATCAGGGCCTTATTCTAGACAAGCATTCTACCACTGAACACTATATCCTCGTGTGTGTTTTATTCTTCATTTTTCAAATACATTTTTTCTAGTTTGTATTTTTATTGAAAATGGTAATTTTCCTTATCTTGCATTATAATGGGCCACATTTCAGGGTTGCTCTCCTAATGTGGTGTGTGTGTGTGTAGTTCAGGGCTTTGAGGGGACCTTCTTTTGATTGATTATTCAAGTTCAAAGGTGAACTTGAACTTGATCATTTACTTCAGATGTGGTTGTCCTTTCAGAACACATTATCTTTTGAATGCTGAAGTTTATATAATCCCAAACTTCAGAATCACTATTCACCTATTCTTTACAAGTTGATGCTCTACCCCTGTGTGAATAATGCAGGAACCTGCTCTGTTTTCTTGAGTGAAGTGTGGGACTCCATTTACAGAGATGTTCTTCCCTCTAGTATATTGGTAAAGGGAAACACCTTGAAATAGCTGTCCAGGCTAGTGCTCATCATGTTATCAATGTTCTGTTTGGGGTCAAGAGGACCTGGATACTGGGTCAGGGACAAACCATTCATTTTGGTTTTTGGTCTTTCTGTTGTCCTAACACATTATTTTAAAGTTATTAAGAGTCATTAAACTTAGTGTCATGAGTTATTGGTAACACATGTTTGAATGACAAATATATCCAACTCTATACTTATTTTAAACCATTACCCATAATCCCATTTTTAGATCTTTGGACAGTGGAAACCAAATTGTGACTTTAGAAAGTTTAAATTTTCCATAGAGCATAAAAATTCAGTTGTCTTCAAAAATTCCATATTTTAGCTGGGCGTTGGTGGCATATACCATTAATCTCAGCATTCAGGAGGCAGAGGCAGGTTGATCTCTGTGAGTTCGAGGCCAGCCTGGTCTACAAACTGAGTTCCAAGGCAGCTAGTACTGTTAACACAGGGAAACCCTGTCTCAAATGAACAAACAAACAAAAAATCCATACATTATAGGCCTATAATCCAAGCACTTGGAGAGACTAGGGCAGTATTTTGTTACAAGTTTCAGGCCAGTTAGAGCTGCCACATCTGTTGTGGGAGGAAGGTTGATCTAAACCAAACCATATACATTTCTCTCCACTTAAAGTAACTAGTATTTGAGTGAGGAGGAATCCAAGTCTGGTTTTGCAGATACAGTAAACCAATAGAACTTGATTAAGATGCTTGGCCTAGTTGCTCAGAGTGTTGAAGGTTCTGACTGGTGAACTTGGCTTGGTGATAGCTCTCACAATGAGCAAATGAACTTGAATTATCCTTACTACTCTCCCTGCTTTAAGCCTGGGTACTCTTAAGTTATTGTGCTGTTTTGGCCCAACACAAACCTGGTTAGGGTACCCACATGCTGCAGTAAAATCCTCCTGAAGTGTTTGTACGGGTTGGCAGACATCCTGTTGTTTTCAGACAGTATAAACTCAAAGTTGAACTGGCTCCAGGGAAGTGCAGTATTTGTACAGTAACAGGGCTTAAATGCCAGCCAACTGATGGAGCTTGTGCCTTGCTCAAGTCAGGACAGTTTGTAGTAACATAAAGCTTACATTTAAGTACCTGGCTTGGTATCAGGAACTTGTTGTGGATCACTTTTCCTTCCTATAGTATATTTCCTCCTAATTTTTTCCCCCTACAGTGACTCCTTCTCTTCCTCACCCCTTGTTTTGGAGTAGTATGTTTAACAGGGAAATGTTCTTGTTAATTTGACTGTTGTTTCTGTTCAGTCTTGAAGACCTTTGTGTTTATACTTTTTTGTCTGCCTGGTGTTTTCTGCAAGCAGGTCCAGTTTTCTGGAGTATCTCTTCTGATTTTCTGAATCATCCACATCAGCTCTAAAGTGAGTCGCAAAATGTGGAGTAACTTTTATCAAACATCAGGGACTCCGGGTTTACTACTCGTCTAGTAACTACTTGCTTCCTGGCATTTGTCCTGTTTATCAGGAGTAATTAGTGAGACAAGGGTGGGAGACCAGATTGTTGGCGTTGTCAGCTCTCTTTAAAAGGAATTAATTTTTTTAAATCAAATATGCATCTGTAGGGCTGGAGAGATGACTCAGCGGTTAAGAGCACCGGCTGTTCTTCCGAGGGACCAGGGTTCGAATCCCAGCACCCACATGGCAGTTCACAGCTGTCTGCAGTTGCTGGGTATGATTGCGCATGCCTTTAATCCCAGCACTCGGGAGGTAGAGGCAAGCAGATCTCTGTGAGTTCAAGGCCAGCCTGGTCTACAAAGTGAGTCCAGGACAGCCAGGTATGCACAGAGAAACCTTGTCTTGAAAAACACACAAACAAATAAAAAGCATCTTTGCCAGTGTAGCAAGAGCTTTTAGAAAGATCACCCTTGTTATATTTGCATAGCTCCTTTCTCTGATGAACACAAGGCACATTATATACTTGCTGCAAAAACCCTTTAGCATGTCTTGGAAGGCAGATGAGGGGGTAGCTGGTTTGTCCTAGAGGGGATTGAGGACAGATGTGTTGGTAAGCCAGGGAACTGGAAATCCAAATTTGAGATCTTGTATGTGAGGGTTTTAGATACTCCTTTCAGAGGTTGTCTTAAACCCGCTCTGATCCCAATATGTGAACATAGAGCTCATAGATAGTACCATTCATGTTGGAGTTCTGTAAATGTGATTTTCCCCATGGAAATGTATCTTTCCACCTCTCACATAATTGTATTAGAGATAGAGCTAAAGAAACTTCTCTTGCCTGTGTCTTCTTAACTCCGTTGGATGGTGATCTTTCCCTTTCAAGAATAAAGGGATCTTCAATCAAAATATCAGCCTTAGGATTTATGGTATGAAACCACTGGTCTGTAGAGCATTTAACTTTCAGAGTAAGTGCATACATACAGATCAATATATCAGTCTCTGTTCACTGATGTAAGGCTATTTGTATCTCAGGATGATACAGTTTTCTAATATGGCTGGCTATGAGGGGTACATAAAGAAAACTAATCCAATTATTTCTTTTAATTGGGGTGAGTGTGTAGAGAACATCTATACATTGATGCCTTTCTGTCTCATGCTCACAGGTTTTTTTGTTTTATTTTTTAAACTTTCTCCTCTCTCCCTTTGTTGAAAATTGTACAAATTAAGACAAAAGATACTTGAAGAAATAAAACTGGAAAGTTCCCACAATACTTAAAATTAATGAGCTGTTTGGTACAACCTTGTCCTTGGCTTTATCTCCTTTTTCCAATCACTCCCTCCCCTTTTCTTCCCATTTAACATACCTTGTGACTTTTGGGCTATGTTTGCTGTTGGGGTATATTGATGCTATAAAATAGCATGGTGGTTACAGCAAGAGTCTCTTGAAAAACATCCTTTGTGGATTATTTTTTTTCCTCTTGGGCTTTGTTTTTGTTTTTTTTTTTTTTTTTTTGGTTCTTTGAGACAGGGTTTCTCTGTGTAACCCTGGCTGTCCTGGACTCACTTTGTAGCCCAGGCTGACCTAGAACTCACAGACATCTGCCTGCCCTCCAAGTGCTGGAGGTAAAGGCATGCGCCACCACGCCCAACAAGCATCTTTTGTTTGCAAATCAAAGTTTGTTTCATTCCTCCTTCCTAGGACATCTTATTGAAATACTTGTTAGCAGGCACACCGCTGCAGTTTGCAGAGCAGCTGTTTCCATCAGCTGCATCAATGGCATCTGAGATGGTCTCCATCACCACCTCTGCATAGCTGCAGCTCTGGTTCCAGGTGTTGGCTTTCTTTTTAGCCTTTTTCTGGGAAGGTGGATTAGTAGTTGAAAGTCCTCCAAGTCTGCTCCATTGAAACCATATGGCTGTGCCTTTCCCTTTCAGGTACAGGGAGTGGAGGCTCTTCTTTTCTAGGTCAGGAGGACACTGCTACCTGTCCACAGTTAGAACTGGTTGTAGGCCATGATTCATTTGTAAAATAGTGTGATACATGTAGTGTAGACTTTGTGCCATGAACAACTACCCTGTTTCTCCAAACCTTTTTCTCCCTGAATTGTCACTATGATAGACGATAAGCATTCTTTTCCCTCCTCATTATGCAAGAGCATGAAGGCTTAGGCAGGTGACATGCTAGACAGTAGCTGTGCTAGGGGCAAATAATGGGTAGCATTTGGGGACAAATGGTGGCTTTGCTGAGCTATATTCAGATCCTGTGTAAGGTCAGGCTTGCATCACATGACAGGCAAATGGCAAGTGTTCCTCAGGCCCACTGCCCTCTAAGAGGCTAGAGTGTCCCTGGTCAGGATATGTTCATGCAGGTTTTTTAGGACCTGTCCACAGGAGCATCTATTATTCCCAATCTACAAATGAGGAATCCAACCATCAGATCACTTGCCCAGTAATAAATATCAGAACCAGGAATCTTGGTCCCCTCCTTAAAAGCAGGGATACTGTGAATTGTTTGTCTTAGTGGGAATAAGTAAGACAGCAGAAGTTCAGGATACCGGGAGTTGAAGACCCGTGAATACAGGATCTATGTTCTTTGCAATAGGAAATCAGAGAACAGTGGAGAGTTGCTGGGACTCGTGCACCTTCTTGATTTTGGTCACACTGAAGTATAACTCCTCACAGATGATCATTTGTCTCAGGCAGGCACAGGCTGCAAATGTGGGAGTGTGATTGATGGTTTCTGACAGCGGCTAGTTACTTAACACCATTTATAGCTGCTCCATTTCCCCCGTATCTAGTAGCATCTTGTGTAACAGAGGGTAATGAAACACCATCTTTTTTTTTTTTTAAAGATTTATTTATTATGTATGCAGTGTTCTGTCTGCATGTACACCTGCAGGCCAGAAGAGGGCACAAGATCTCAATGCAGATGGTTATGAGCCACCATGTGGTTGCTGGGAATTGAACTCAGGACCTCTGGAAGAACAGCCAGTGCTCTTAACCTCTGAGCCATCTCTGCAGCCCCTGAAACACCATCTTCATCTCAGTATCTAAAATATGTTTTGAATATTTAATTGCTGATCCTGAAAGGAACTTTGAGATTGCTGCTCACAGTTAATTCAGATATGAGAAATAGGAATCTCTGTCTTGTGCTGAGCAGAGGAAGACTAACGCCTAAACAGTTAAATGAAGAAAAACGATGCAGAATGAAAGTTAAATCAGTTTCGTTTTGAAAACATTGTATGTCTTGAAGAGCTGTTTGTCAGGACATGACTTCAGATAATAGTGCTGGACTCTGTACCCATAAAGGGCAGATCCAAAATGACTGTTCTCACAAAATCAGAAAAAGCATTTGGGAGATACTGAGCATGTTCATTAGAATAACCAAACCATTTCATAAATATATGTATTATAACATGCCATACCATAAAACATAATTTTTCCTTTTTTTTTTGGAGACAGGTTTCTCTGTGTAACCCTGGCTGTCCTGGACTCACTTTGTAGACCAGGCTGGCCTCGAACTCAGAAAGATCCAAGTGCTGGGATTAAAGGCATGAGCCACTACTGCCCGGCAAAACATAATTTTTATTAACCACTATTATAAGTTGTGTGGAGGGTTAGAAAAGAAAATATGATGTTGGGATGAAGCAATTTCTAGCTTTGAGAGTGGGAGAGCCTCCTAAATATGGAGGCAAAGAAACAACATTTTAACAGCAGTAGAAAAATACAATCTGAGCATGGTGGCTTGCTTTTAAGCATGTGTCTGAGTTTTAGGTCAACTTAGTCTACTTATCCAGCTCCAGGGAAAATGACGGGAATATTTGAAGCTTAGAAGGCTTAAGTCATTTAAAGGGTTCCTTTCTGTGGAGGTGAGCACAAGCATTGATGGCTTGGCACTGTAGTTGCCTGTATGAAGAAAGGAGTTCTGGGAGTGGATGGAGAGGTGTGTGTAGGGCTGGTAGAAGAAAGACTGACTTCTCTGTTTCTGCTCCACGTTCAGGTCCTTATACTACGTTATAATGACCTTTTTAGTTACAGAAGAAAAGACAGTTCTAGCCTAGCTGGGACTTGTACCTTTTAATCTCAGCACTCTGGAGGTAGAGGCAGAGGCAGGCAGAGCTCTGAATTTAAGGCCAGCCTGGTCTACAGAGTGAATTTGAGGCTACCCAGGATTATACAGTTAATCCTGCCCCAAAATAAACTTTAAAGAAAAGAGAAAAGGTAGTCCTATCAACACATCTATAAGGATTTCAAGTAGGCAGGTTACAACAAAGCAAGAAAATCACTAGATTTCAGGAGCTAATTGATGACACTCAGCTTTTCAGGAAGAAGATTATCGAACAATTCTAAAGATTTCACCTGATAGTTGAAAGGATATTAGGTGTATGCTAAATAGCTACTAACTTAAATCAGGAATTTTAAGCAGGCTGAACAGATCTTAAGAATCTTTAATATATGTGGCTTATTCAGGGAAATAATTGCTGGTTCTGAATTTAGTAACGGACAGTCCTGCCATTATACTGTCCATTACACCCCCCATCCACCTCCTTTTCACTGAGAGATCAGAAAAGCAACTGCATGGCTTACCCATCCAGTTACAAAACAGCTCTGCAGTCTCCAAGTGTGTGCTTTTAAATTACTTTAAGGTCTTGTGATAGTGATTTGGTCTTGCTCTTAGAATGTGACTATGTATAGATGGTCCCTGACATTAACCTTAATTGACTATGCTAGTTGTATTCAGTAGCAAATATACTTTGAAGATTGAATTTGAGTCTTTTCATGGGCTGGTGATGCTAAGAGAGACGTTGAACCTTGCAACCTGCCAGCCTCTCAACACTAAGGTGTAGTGAGTGATGCTAAGCTCTGAAGGTCAGTGTGTTAGATACAGCCATTCGTTTTCTTCCTAAAGTATATTGTTTACAAGGGGTTTTCATGAAGCACCTCCATTGTAACCTGAGGGAATATAATGTTACTTTTTTCAAGTTTAATCTCTTTTTCTATTAGTGTAGTGTTGATAGTCTCTGAAGGAATTTTTGTATAGTTTTTAATTTTTAAAATAATACTTTTTTTTTTTAATGCAACCTCACTGTCTAGTCCATGCTGGTCTTGACACTAGGGTAGGTATGCCTTGGCTTCCTGAGTGCTTTAGGTATGAGCTACTGTGACTTATTGTCCGTGTCAAGGAGTTAATAAAGATGTGTGTGTGTGTGTGTGTGTGTGTGTGTGTGTGTGTGTGTGTGTGT
>CAJQZJ010004381.1:12689359-12707442 GCA_907164525.1 Lophiomys imhausi | reverse complement strand
TGTGTGTGTGTGTGTGTGTGTGTGTGTGTGTGTGTGTGTGTGTGTGTGTATGTATCTAAAGGGTTTAATCAGTTTCATCTCCATTTCAGATTCCCGTGCATTTGGTTACTGGTCATTTCTCAGAATATTTGAGTGGCTCCTCTATGCAAGGTAGTAACTTTATTTTCCCTTCTCTTCTTTTCTAGTTTTCAATGGCTCCAATAAGTCAACACGGGAGAAAGAACCTGCTCAAAAACACAAAAGCAAAGAGGCCACTCCCGGGAAGGAGAAGCACAGCGACCACAGGGCGGACGGCCGAAGGGAGCAGGCTTCAGCGGCTCAGCCTACAGCTGCCCCCTCTGCGGGCTCCTTTGCCAGGGGGCTTGCTGCCAACCACCAACCTCCCCCTCCACATCGGTCGGCTCAGGACTTAAGGAAACAGGTAACCGTCAGTGAGGGGCTTTTGCCAGGGTGCCCCGTTCACTCATCAGGGTGAGCTGAGTCTGAAGAAGCCAGAGGAAGACATGGTAGGACAGGCATCATATCTCTACACTGACGTGCCCCTATTACCCTATGAAGATCCAGATGTGGCCCTCCCTTTCTTTCCTGGATGCCTTGAACTTACACAGCATGATAATAGAGTTTGTGTGGAGTGGGGGTACAGAGCATCACTTACTTCTTCTTAACTTTGACCAAGTGTGCCACCAGCTACAGAGTTGGGGAACACCCCACTGTCTTCCTCATTTTTGTCTGAGAGCCACAAGTTAGCTGTTAAAATAAGCCTATGTTTGGTATTGGCTTGTTTGGGATGATTTTGGTCTATTTTCTTTTCTTTTCTTTCTTTTTTTTTTTTTATAATAGGAGTTGTATTCATTCCATTTATATATTTGTGTGTGTGTGTATGTGTGCACCACAGCTCTCCTGTGGAGGTCAGAGGACAACATTTAGGAGTTGGTTCTGTCCATCCATGTATGTTCCAAGAACCAAACTCAGATCATCAGGTTTGGTTCCCAGGGCCTTTACCTGTCAGACTATCTCACTGGCTCTCTTGTACTCTTTGCTAGGACTTGTAGCAGGTGTCCTGAGTAGGCACACAGGCACACTGCTGAATCACCTGAATGAGATGTGCTTGGATGCAAAGCTTCTGTATCAAGAGACCAGCAGCGTGCAGTTGTATGCTGCTCTGACATCCAGTGAAGTCTTCTCAAATAACAAGATCCCTTTTGGGCCACTCTTTTTTTTTTTTTTTTGGTTTTTCGAGACAGGGTTTCTCTGTGTATCCTTGGCTGTCCTGGACTCACTTTGTAGACCAGGCTGGCCTCGAACTCACAAAGATCCGCCTGCCTCTGCCTCCCAAGTGCTGGGATTAAAGGCGTGCGCCACCACCGCCCGGCTTGGGCCACTCTTAAAACCTGCAGGATGGACCATTGCTGTTCTTTGGAAATTTCCTGTCCATGTCCTGTCCATATTTTCTCATAGCCCTGGGAAGCAGGGAATATGGTCATACAGGCAGATCTGTTGGTACACATAAGAAGGGCTGGGCTAGCTGTTCTAAAACCAATAACAAACCTTTGACACTTCATGCTTCTGACCCTGGGGGACCGCAGAGAATTAGTGACTTCTCTTTACCAGGGATCTTTACAGAATTGTAGTTTTTCCCTGGACTATGGCTTCTAAAGATGGGTTCAAAGCAGGGTAGTGAAGGGACAGGGAAGATATTCCTGACTGGCAATATTCCAAATGTGGTCTTAGTAACTAGTTTAGAGTATTTGTCCTAGATTGTGAATAAGTATGTTCATGCATAGAGCTGCATAGATGTGAGTGTGTACGCACACAGCATTTTGTCTTGATATTTACTTTTCATATATTCAGGCTTTCATATGAGGTGGTCAAGTTACACACTGTTACATACATCACATTTATGTTTCTTTGTTCTGTAGAGACAGTTCTAAGTCAGCAGTTTTCAGCTTGTGGATCACAACTCCTTTAGGGTTAACATCAGATATCCTGAATATCAGATATTTACAATTATAAGTGTAATTTTGATACTGTTATGAAGTAGCAGCAAAATAATTTTATGTTCCTCACCACAACATGAGGAACAGTGGTAAAGGGTTGTATAGCATTGGGAAGGTGAGAACTACTGCTTTAAGTCTTTAGACACCTCATGAAAGAAACTAGTCGTTTTAGAGCAATGTCAATAGTGGCTATGGTTCCTGAAACAAAGGTGTTGTCTTTTCCCAGCGATGGCAGCTGAGAGTGTGGAATTGCTCTCTGTCATCAGCTGGGGATGCCCCCCAAAGGCTGGGTCCTAATTTTTCAATTCTCTCAGACATGAAGCACAGGGAAAGGCACCCTGCTTTGGTTTTGTGTCAGTGGTTCATCCCACTCCCATTGCTCTTGGCTTGACAGGAACTGGGGCTGGCCTCAGTTCCAAATGTTTCTGCTCATTAAATAGAACAGGAAAGAATGTAGAGATACACAGTTGGTTTGTTGCATCTGGACTAGTTCCTGGGACAGATGTGGGTGGGGGGGCGTTGTGCATTTTTTTGAGCATTCATGCATTCATGCTTTCTTCCACCCAAATGTACTTATCAGGCTGAACGCTGCTTAGTTTCAGACATGGGGACTGACAAAAGGTAGATAGATCAGTTATGTTTTGTAATGAAGCAGCCACATAAAATGTCCTAGTCCGCATAAGGTGAAATTCTACATTAGTAGACAACACAGTCCAAATTTTATGTGAATTTGTGTTTTGCTTGCATGTATGTCTCTGTGAGGGTATCAGATCCTATAACTGGAGTTAGAATTGTGAGCTGTCATGTGGGTGCTGGGAATTGATCTTGGGAATCTTGCTCTTGAAGAGCTGCCAGTGCTCTTAAATGCTGAACCATCTGCACAGCCCCCAACACAGGTCATGTTAAGACTAGAAGTTTGCTTTCTTGGATTATATCTTCAGATTATTTACTTCCTGTCCCAAAAGTTCATGAGGGTAGCTCTTACTTAATCAAGGGACACATGACTTCCAATGTCCTAGATCATTGCTGCTCCTCTCTTCAGCACTCAGCATGCAACAGTAATTAGTCTAGGTGGGTGGGAAGCATTTTGGAGGGTAACAGCAAATACTTTTTGGCCTGGGTTGTCTTTTCCTCATGTTCCATGGTGGGTACATACTACCTGATCTATCAGTGGTCTACAATATTGAAAGGTCTAGACTGTTGAAGAGGTTGTCTTAGTTAATGGGCTATTGCTGTGACAAAAGATGTCATGACCAGGGCAACTTTTACAGTAGTAAAAAGCATCTCACTGGGGACTTGCTTGCGGTTTCAGAAGATTAGTTCATCATCATTGTGATGGGAAACATGGTGGCAGATAGGGATATATGGTGCTGAAGAACTGAGGACTCCATCCTGCTCCTTAGGCAGCAGACAGAGAGAATGACACCGGGCCTGGCATGGGCCTTTGCTAGTCAAAGCCCTTCGTATTGACACACCTGCTCCAACAAAGTCACATATCTTAATCTGCCCTGCAGTCTGCCAGCTGGGAATCAAACATTCGAATAGATGAGCCTGTAGGAGCCATTTTCATGCAAAGCACCAACAGATCAACAGTAGTGTGAGGTGCTAGTACCTGAATGCTGCCAGCCTTGGCTTCTTTTCTCTGTTTGGACCCTGCAGTTATGAAAGAATGTTTCCTCCAGACTCAGTCAGAGGTGATGAGTTAGAGCTTCAAGTTCTAATCATGCTATGACCCTGATCTCTCTCCACTGAGCCTTTGAGATGTGATTTTTACCTTCCTGGATCCATTGTCTATTTAGAGGTGATCATGCCAACTCCCTTACTTAGGAACCATATGAGAAATGAAAGAATAAATGGGTAGCTGTCAGATGGTTAAGTGCTCTAAAAAATAAAGCAAATTGTAGATCCCTTTATAATTTCTAGGTAGAAATGATTAGACTCAAGTGCCTGAAGTGAAGGATACTCTGACCTTTACCTTCAGATTTGATTGTAGAATTGTGCATGGGCTGTGATTTGCAAGGCATGCTGCTGTACAGTCACTCTGTCCTGTTAGTTCTTTTTTTTTTTGGTACAGGGTTTCTTTGTGTAGCCCTGGCTGTCCTGGACTCACTTTGTAGACCAGGCTGGCCTCGAACTTGCAAAGATCTGCCTGCCTCTGCCTCCCAAGTGCTGGGATTAAAGGCGTGCGCCACCACTGCCCGGCTGTCCTGTTTGTTCTAATGCCCTGGTATGAACACCTGAAAAATACTCTCCTTGTACTAATAATGGTAGATGGTAGTAATCCTTGGGCTTCAAGGCCCTGGATTCTGAGACTTAGCATACTTAATTTTGAGGTTCTCTTGGTATGTAGTGTCTGTGGCCAGCACTCCACTCTAATTTCATCACAGGCCTCTGGAACTGGCAGAGTGTGTGGTAGATGTTAGACATATGTTATTCTGAAATAAAGCTTCCATTTAAACACAGTAACCGATGCCAGCTGATGTGGTATTGCCAAATGATTTGTTTTGAGATCGGGTCTCACTGTATAGTTCAAACTATCTTTGAATGTGTGACTAGCTTCTTGCCTCAGCCTCCTGACTCCTTAGAAAGGGTTTTGAAATACTGTGCCTAGAGAGTCAGTGAAATTCATAGTTACGTGTGATCAGTAGTCTGGGATATGAACTGTTGGACCAACATACCAAAATGTCTTTACACTAGGTTAAGATGTCACACTGAGAAGGAAGTTGTCAGATCTTCATGAACAGCCTCCAGGTGCTCTTGGGAAAGATTTGGTCATAAGATGCCAAAGGATTCAGAATTTAATTCTGGAAAATGAAATTTGGAAAACACTTCACAAGATGAAATCTGAGTGTCTTAGTTAGGCTTTCTATTGCTGTGAAAAGACACCATGAGCATGGCAACTCTTAGAGGGAAAGCGTTTAATTGAAGCTGGCTTATTATCTTCATCATGGTGGGAAGCATGAAGTGCCAGCAACTATGGTGCTGGAAAGGTAGCTGAGAGTTCTACATCCAAATTGGCAGGCAGCAGTAAGAGTGAGCCAGACACTGGGCGTAGCTTGAGCTTCTGGAACCTCAGAGCATAACCCCTGTGACCTCCAAGAAGGCCACACATCCAATAATGCCCCTATGAGTCTATAGGGGCCATTTTCATTCAGACCACTGCACTGGGCGGTATAGGGTGGTTTTGCCCTGCTTCTCTAGAGGCTGTGTGCACTATTTGTAGTTTTCTGTTTCCATGTTGCCTGTGTTGTGAGTACATCCCTATGAGAACCCAGACTTTCTTTAACATTGATCCTGCTTCCTCCGTCCAAAAGTAGTTCTGGAGTTTTGTTCTTTATAATCATCCCCAAATTACAATTGTGCTCATTGTCAAGATCACTCGCTCCCTCTAGTGGGGAGTAAAAGTTTGACATTATTGGCCCTGGGTGAACTGAGGACTGGTCCACTAAAACATTCAGTTAGCCCCAAGCATCCATTTTCTATTCTTTCTTATAAGTACAAGTCCTTTCTGTTCACCAAAGTTTAATTAAGCATTAAGAAAATGGGATTCGGGCTGGAGAGATGGCTCAGCCGTTAAAGGCTAGGCTCACAACCAAAAATATAAGAAAATGGGATTCCTGTCATTAAAAAAACTAGACAAGGAAGAATACTTGAAGTCCTTGGGTTTTTATATCCTTCATTTTTTTTTTTTTTCGTTACTTTGTAAAGAATTTGCCTCTGGGATGCTTTAAGTACTAGGCCAATTGGATTTAACTTGACAACACCTCTGCAGCTTGTTAAATTAGGAAAAAGAAAAGTTAAAAAGAAAAAGAAAAAACCAACAAGCCTTTATGCAAATACTTTCTGGCTGCCTCTGGAGATACAGGTGACAGGTGGGTGATTGTGGGCCCATAACAAGTGGCAGGCACCACATTTTTTATAGAGCTCGGTTGAGGGTGGCACTGTGTTCCTAGAATCCCCAAAGAGCTGTCTGCAGAAGGTTTTGTTTTTCATGTTGTACATCAGAGGGTTCTGCTGCAACACTCCTGTGTTTCTCACCCAGCAAATTAAGGCTCATTCTTTTTGCATGTGCACTGCCTTAGGATGTACAGGTGCGATTCCTGGTTTCTCTTGCCATGTGCTATTTACATGACTGATGTAGTCAAGTGTGCCATATTGATCTGAGGCTGATAGAACATCATTGGTATTGTAGCTCTTCATTCTGGTGAGTTTTGTGGTACTGGTTAAATGTTGGTTTCTGAGCAGTGAGTATATGCTATGGAGGTGGTTTAAATTGTGTGCAGTTGGTTGGTTCCTAGCCTCTTCAGTACTATGGGGCCAAGTCGTTGAATTTTATATATAATCTTTAGCAAGCTTGTGGGATGGCTTGGTTGCTGGTTAGCCTGCCAGTTATGTTGTGGCCACCCTGCTGGAGGATGAAACCTTTTTGGATGAGGGGCAGGGTTACAGTTAAGGACTCTTGCTATAGTTTACTTCTGTGTACATTAGAATACATTGCTCTGGGTCAAGGAATAGACATGTCTTTTCTGGACATGAAAACATTATATTTGAATAATGGACACTTAAAAGAGCAAGTGAGCAGAGTCATTTTCCAGGGGTGCACGCTTGGCAACAGTCTAGTGTTTCATTTTTGCTAAAACCCTCAACAGTGTACTTTTCCTTGTGCCATGGAAGATAGTGACACAGAATTGCAGCACATTGTTTACCCAAACTGTCAAGGAGCCCAGGTGCACCTAGAAGCTAGAGGGTGGGCCTCAAGAGTCTTCACTTTTATCTGCTGTGGACTACAAGGAACCTTGGCTTCATGACATTCTGTCTGTCAAGGTTGGTGAAGGCTTTGCTAAAGGACTTGTAGGAACATTGCACCATCCCTGTCTTCTGAATATGGATTCTTTTTGTGCCTTTAAGGGTCCAGTCTATGGTGAGGGGCTGTGGAATTTGCATCAATCATCAAAAACACACCCACTGATTCAGGGATTTTCAAGGCTTCTGAACTAGAGAAACACTGACTTGATACCAGCATATATCTGGGGTTGGACCTTTGAAACAAAGTCTCTGTCTTTAGGAAGAGACTAGCTATATTGGATTGCTTGAGTAAAGGTGAGCTAGGTCTAGAGCCAGAACAGGCTGTGCCCCAGTAATGCAGAGGAGGTGGAGAGCCTATTTAGCATGTATTCCTCTACTATCTCCAGTGCAGATAACACTGTTCCAGAGACCTGCTTGCCTACTGTCTGTCACTCCCTGCTTGTCTCCCAGTGTGCTTCATGTTGGAGATACCAATCAACTACATCTAGTATTTACCACTTTTTGATTTTCTTAATGTTTTTCATTTGGGAGTTTAGTCAGTAGGTTCATTTTATAATGCTAAGGTGAACTATAAATACAGGTACCTATTTAGAACCTTGTTCTTAATCTCATCCCTGGCGCTCTCTCTCTCTGTTTGTCTAGGCCAGGGAACAAACTCAGGTTGCCTCAGGAGTTGTCCATCTTGTTATCTGAGACAGGGTCTTTCACAAGATCTAGTCTCATGAGTCCTCTAGGCTGACTGGCTAGCAAGTCCCAGGGATATGCCTATCTTTGCCTCCCCACTATGGGAAATAAATTGTTTTACCATGCTTAGCTGTTTTCATGAATGCTGGAGAATTGAACTCAATTCCTCTTGCCTACAGGGCAAGCCCGTATCAACTGAACCATAATGTAGCCTGGTATATTTGCATCTAATTCATTGATGTTTCATTGTCTCCCTCTCTTCTAAACTTATAGCCAGTTTCCCACTTTATTTCAGATACCTTCTGTCATGTCAATCATACTTGTAGTGTGGCTAGTGGGCTACTGTCCAGAATATGCTAAGCACCGTGGCAAACACCATTAATTTTAGCAATCACGAGGCAGAGGCAAGTAGATATCAGAACTTGAGTCTAGGGTGGTCTACATAGTGATTTTTAGGCTAGCCTTGGGTATGCAGTGAGACCAACATCCTGCAATTTAGTTCTGATGCCTCCTTACATTTGTGCCTCTCCAAAAGCTGGGTGATCTCTATGACTAAGTATGGGTGCTGCTGACTCATAATCCATGTCACACCAAAAGTTTATGGTTTGGTTTTTTTTTTTTTTTTAACTGGACCACAGATTTTTTTTTTTTTTTTGCATTTATAGAAAGCAGATCTGATTGGCTTCTGTGCAGCTAGTGGGTGTACACACACACACACACAAACTAGGTGTTGAGGGGGTGTGAAAAGACCTCATTGGAATTCCAAAATCACAGGCCTATTACATCTGGAGGGGACTTTAGAGACTTGGGGCTAGGGCAGCGATCTGTTTGGACAAACCACAAACCTTTAATTTTTATTGCTGGTTTGGATGCCTACCAATTTGATCTAGTTTTTTCATCCCACCAAAAACTAATCATACTTGTTCCTCAGTTAGCCTGGGTTTGTCACCCAAGTCTCTTTTGGCCAAGACAAGCTGATGATGATCCAGCCTTATGGTGGCACTTGTGTAGGTACCACTAGTAGCCTCAGCATGACTGTAATTGCCAGCAAGCAAGGCTCCCTGATTCAACAGTCTTCTGAGAAGAGGTGTGCGGTTTCTGTAATTGTGTGAGTTTTAGACACGTTTGGAGGAGGTGGTGGCAGCTCTGTGGTTCTTGGTTTTAAATTGATGTTGTAGATGAAAAGTAGCACTCATGAGAATAAATGTCACACTTAAACCCACACCTGTGCTGATTGATGTAAAGTCACCTACCCTGGAGTCTAGTAACCTCATTGTTCTTATTTGGAAATCAGTAGACCTGTGGGGGTTACCAGAACCACAGTGTTCCATTCTGTGTGAATGAGTCAATCTTTTGTTTCACAGACTTTTTCCTTGGTTTTCTAGGCGGTACATGGATGGCCAGTACTGCAGGACGGCTGCCTCTATTTACCCAAATGGGGGCTTGCAAGGGGTGAGGAAATAGGAACCATATGTACAGAAGGGGGCTAGACATATTTGGACTTCACAAAAGAAGTTGAAGTGTACATTCTGCATGTAGTGAGACTGTCTGTCAGTGCAGGGGATACGTCATGGGTTGGGAGACACTGAGATGGCAGGCAGCTGCTGACAGTTTGCAGCCATGCCTGTGGGCTTGGCCTGTGAATCAGAGCCAAGGCATTTGAGTTTTGCTGCTCTTTTCCTTCCATAGTGAGTGGTGTTTTTTTCCTCTTGTTTTGATAGCATAGTTGGGTTTTGTGTTCTGTGGGTTGGCCACACTGTTATGTGGAACGCAAAGGATTTCTGTTTTTGAAACAAGGTTATGTATTTATGTATATCGAAAAAACTATTGCACACTTTTCTCAAATGAACAGGATTTTGCTGTTACAGAAACTTGGGATAGGTAACTGATGGGTTCATAGAGGGGGTCTTCATTATGGAGCCCCAAATTTCCTAAAGAGCCATCCAAAGAAATGTTAGTATGCAAACACATCCAGGAAGAGTATCGGGTAGGCCTACACAATCTGCTATAAAATGTGAGGTGTGTGCTATGAAGATCACATACTAATTCTTGATGGGTTTTCTGCCTTGCTTAGCTGATGTCCTACATCTTTTCTGAGCCACATCTTTCACCAGCAGCTGTAGTAGTCCTTCCTCTTTGTTTCAGCCTGGGTTCTAATTCTTTTTCTCCCCCTTGCTCCTGCTGCTTCCATAGGTGTCTAAGGTAAATGGAGTCACTCGAATGTCATCTCTGGGTGCAGGTACAACTAGTGCCAAAAAGATCCGAGAAGTCAGACCTTCACCATCCAAAACTGTGAAGTACACTGCCACGGTGACCAAGGGGACTGTCACATACACCAAAGCCAAGAGAGAACTGGTCAAGGAAACCAAACCCAACTACCACAAACCCAGTTCAACTGTCAACCACACAATCTCAGGGAAAACCGAAAGTAGCAATGCAAAAACCCGCAAACAGGTGCTATCCCTTGGGGGGACGTCCAAGTCCACCGGGCCTGCTGCCAGTGGCCTCAAGGCCAGTAGCAGGTTGAACCCAAAGTCATGCACTAAGGAGGTGGGGGGGGCGGCAGCTTAGGGAGGGGCTGCGGAATTCCAAGAGGAGACTGGAAGAGGCACAGCAGGTGGAAAAGCAGCAGTCACCCCCCAAGAAGATGAAGGGGGCAGCAGGCATTGCTGAAGCCCCTGGCAAAAAGGCCTCAATGGCTTCAGCAGCGAAGTCTCTGTTGAATGGACACGTGAAGAAGGAAGTGCCCGAGCGAAGTTTGGAAAGGAATCGGCCGAAGCGGGCCACGGCTGGCAAGAACACACTAGGCAAACAAGCACATGGCAAGACAGAGGGCACCCCCTGTGAAAATCGTTCTACCTCGCAACCCGAGTCCTCGCACAAGCCGCATGACCCGCAGGGCAAGCCGGAGAAGGGAAGCGGCAAGTCTGGGTGGGCAGGGATGGATGAGATCCCTGTCCTCAGGCCCTCAGCCAAGGACTTCCACGACCCGCTCATCTACATCGAGTCGGTGCGAGCTCAGGCAGAGAAGTACGGGATGTGTCGTGTGATCCCCCCCTCCAGACTGGCGACCAGAGTGCAAGCTCAATGATGAGATGCGCTTTGTCACGCAGATCCAGCACATCCATAAGCTGGGCCGGCGCTGGGGCCCCAATGTGCAGCGGCTAGCCTGCATAAAGAAGCACCTCAGATCTCAGGGCATCACCATGGACGAACTCCCCCTCATAGGTAAGCTCTAGGTTTGCCTGGCTCTTCTTTCAGCTTTGCCATGATTGCTAGCTTGGAAGTAGGTGGGTTTCTCACTTCATTTCTCTGCTCTAGTGGAACCTGGTCCTAGATGTTTGTGGTAAGAAGTTTGGAATTGATGGGCATAAGACCATGGGCCTTTTCTCTTGCTGTTAGAGCCCCAGGCCCCCTGCTGGACCGTGGTTGTTGTTGTGTTGTTTTGAACTGTGCTCTAGAGGTGTTGGGCCTAAAGAGGTGCTGTGACCAAGCCTTGGCTTCCATGTCACAAATCACTGTCCCTGATTCTGCCTGCGGACAGGATTGCTTTCTGCTAAGCATGTCTCTGTGGCTTGTAGTGGGCCACCTTTACCTTTCCTCTGTGTCTGCATATCTCCTTATAAGGAAGGACATCAGTTCGGCTGTGGTAAGGCCTGCCTGGGTGACCTTATTTTAACTTAGTGGCTACTTTAAAGACTCTCCCTCACAATACCATTACATCGTGAGGATTTAGGGGTTTGTATTTAAATATGCCAACTTGGGTGGTCTTATAACTCAAAAAGCTCCATGACATTTTTACACCTCTCTTGTCCCCATCTGATCTGTCTATCTCTCTGTGTTGGTTTTTTTTTTTTTTTTGGTCCATCTAACCTCCCCACTCTCAAGTTTCTTTGTTGAGCAAAAGCAACCTTCTCTGGATAAAAGAGGACAATACTATGTTCCATTTCTTTCAAGGGCTGGTTTAGCTCTGCCTAGAGCTGGAGAGCTCACCCCAAGACTGCTGCTGTGAGTGCATGTCCTGACAGTTGAATGCGTTTACTGCAGGGTATGGAGTAGGCATAGCTCCTGTTTTTGCCTGACTTGCTTATCACCCCCTTTGACTCCTTTCCCTTTTTACTGTTCCTGGCATTCCAGCACAGGCTTTTCCCAGTGAAAGCCACGTGACTTGTTTAAAAGGGGCCAGTCCTTCAAGGCAGCCAGCAGTTACCCTTCCTGTAGTCTCCAGCTCTTGAGAAGCTGTACCATGGCTGTGGTTGAGAGGTATTTGATAGCTCAGCAGTCACCCCAGGGCCAAGAGCGAAGATCAGCAGCAGGTAGAGATTTTGTAACTCCTCCTCAGGAGGCTGCCATTAAACATGCCTGCTGAGGGTATCTTGAATCCTTGGTTTGTCATTTGCTGCCAGTGATGGCATGAGAGGAACAGGATTTGGACAGAGCTCCAGAGACATGGTGAGGGCTAAACATTATCTCACGCCAACCTCTGGCCCTCAGGTAACCCAGAGGCAAGTGAACCAGAGTCCTGCCTTGGTGAGACCTGTGGGTTGGTCGGGACTCTGCCAGTGTACAATGCTTTTGTGTTGGGGGACAGGAGACCTGACAGATGACATTGCCATAATAACTGAGAGACTTTGTTGCACAGTTTTGTTTTGTTTTCCCCTATAGTCCTGATGGCTTAACTGGTACCATAAGCCATGGGTCACTTCATCATCATCATTTATATTTTTTAACATTACCCATAGGATAAAAGTTATACGAGCTATCTAAGGGGCACTGACCTGGCCCATGACCCACGCAGGCATCAGGCCTAGGGCTTCCTCTGGGTAGGACTAGTTAACTTTTATGTGCCTTTTTATGACTGTCTCCTGGGGAGCCTCTTCCCAGAAGTCACTTAGTAAGTGAAGCCTTGGTAGTACAGGGTGTCTGTTACCAGTAACTACAGCATGGAATGAGGGGCAATTGTGCCCCCAGGAATCCTTTAAGGGACTTTGCAAGCACTGCATGCCATTTAGGACTGCATGCATAATTAGGACTTTGATTTTGGAAGCACCCAAAAAAAGAGACAGTAAGTGTTGTAGCTTATGTGCTGGGCCATGTTGGTATACCTGGAGCGCATCATTTCATGGAGGAAGACCACTTACCTTTATTTGCCACTGTGACTCTGTGAGACCATAAAGCAGCTGCTGACTGCACATGCTGGGTCTGAGGGCAGTTTCCCTATGAGTTTCTCATCCCTCCCTCCCTGTGTTCCCAATCAAATCGATTCTGGTTTCCGGTGGAGCAATAAATGGCATCTAGACTGTTGTCTCCATCTTACTGACAGGACAGTCCAGAGACTCAGTCTCTAGCCAGGTGGGCAGGACACCCCTGCAGTGGGTTACACAGGGCATGGCCTACCCATTACTGAGTCATCTGGATCCATGCTTCTTTTCATTTTGATGTCAATGCAGCCCTGCTTTTGAAGATTGAGTTTCTTGGTTTTTATTTTGTTCCATTGTTGCATTGTTGATAATCCACTTTTCAGTGAACTTGCTCTCTCCATTTTCCATCCAGGTGGACAGTGATGAGGTCTGTGTTTAAATACATCTGAGATGGATCTGTTGCTTTGTTGGTTTTATTTTTGGTTTGTTGTCTTGCAAACCTTCGCTAGGCAAGTGTTGTACCACTGAGCTACACAGCCTAGGCCATATTTGAGTTTTGATAAACATTTACACTCAACCTTTCTGAGATAAGCAGACTCTGTGTCTCAGACAGAAGGTTCTGTGCTCTTGAGCAAATGTGTTTTTTTGTCTTGGATGAGGGATTAGTCGCCTTGTGAGTGAAAGTCAGGCTGTTGGGAAGAGCCTTGCCTTTGCGCCCATATGCAACGATCTCCCACAGCAGCAACACTGTAAGCTGGGGGATACTGGCCATGCATAGGTCCCTATCACAGCAGCTGTTTTCCAGTCACCTGCACCCTCTTTCTGGTGGTGTCCTAAGCCATTCTGAGGCCACAGCTTGGGTCATTTCAGTGATCTTCTCCTTCTGTGTATGGCTCTGTGTAGGCCATAGAAAAAAACCAATTTCTTTTATGTCCTTCTTAAACCATTTCCCCCTTACTGCCCAGGAGGTTGTGAGCTCGACCTGGCCTGCTTTTTCCGACTGATTAATGAGATGGGCGGCATGCAGCAAGTGACTGACCTCAAAAAATGGAACAAACTAGCAGACATGCTGCGTATTCCCAAAACTGCCCAGGACCGGCTGGCCAAGCTGCAGGAGGCCTACTGCCAGTACCTGCTCTCCTATGACTCCTTGTCCCCTGAGGAGCACCGACGGCTGGAGAAGGAGGTGCTGATGGAGAAGGAGATTCTAGAGAAGCGCAAAGGGCCATTAGAGGGTCACACAGAGAACGACCATAACAAGTTCCACTCCCTGCCCCGCTTTGAGCCCAAAAATGGGCTCATTCATGGTGTTACACCCAGGAATGGCTTTCGTAGCAAGCTCAAGGAGGTGGGCCGGGCCCCTCTCAAGACAGGCCGGCGGCGATTGTTCGCTCAGGAAAAGGAAGTGGTCAAAGAGGAGGAGGAGGAGGACAAAGGTGTCCTCAACGACTTCCACAAGTGCATCTATAAGGTAAGGTAAGGGGCTCCGTAGGTGGCCTGTAACCTGCAGGGTGGGTGGGAATGGGATGCACCCTGCCCTGCTGGAGACACAGGGTGCTGAATGTTGTGATGGGTTGAATGCTGTGACTGGGTATCACATTAGAATGGAAAGATTTTGGCTCTTGGTTCTAGAGGCTGGGCTGTTTCCTCATTGGGGTGACAGCATTGGGTGAGTGTCATTATACTACTTGGCAATGTGCAGAGACAACACCTTTTATGTTGCACCTCTGGAACTGTGACAGTGGTGATTTTTACCATGGACTTTAGAGGGCATCCACATAGTCTTGGGAGAGCTGATGCCTCCAACAGAGTTCTGTGTGGTACAACAGTAATAGACCGTTGGACTGCCTGGAGAGGCTGAACAGTTTAGTAAAGGACTCAGGGTTGGGGCTTGGCACTATGGGATATGGGTGAGAAGTTTGCCTCCCTGGCTTCCTTTAAATGATGTGTGTTGCTTGTGTTTTTTTTTTTTTTTTTTTTTTTTTGGTGTGTTTTTGCATATCTTTCAGGGACATAGATGAGGCACATTCTCAGTTTGTCCTGTGCCTCTGGTTAGGCCTTGTGTCTGTTAGCTAGCATTGCTTCTCCAAAGGTGCCCAGGCCAGGGTTGGAGCTCTGAGAGTGCTCTTCTCTTTCTTCTTACTTTGTGTTATAGAAGGGCTAATGCTGACTTCCAAATCTCAGCCCAGTGCTCTTACCTTGATGTGTAGAGAGCTGGACCTGATAACCTATAACACAAATCTCACCATTAGCAGCAGCGCAGAGAAGAGGTGGGAAGGAGACTGGAAAGTGGAGTTGCATATGGTGTTCCAGCACAAATGCCCTGAGCTACCCTGTGCCTGGTAGAAGAGTAGAGAGCAGTGTCTCTTGGGAGCTGTTTCCCAAGGCTTAGGGCGTTCCTTTCTTGGCCTGCTTGAGCACGAGGGGAGATAGAGAAAGGTACTCCAGAGCCAGCTTGTAGAAGCTAAGTGTTAACTATTCTCCTAGGTGAAGCATCTGACAGACTTCCCCTGCAGACATCTCTGGAATCCCTGGATGGTAGGCCTTGGCTTTGTGGTCAGTTGCAGGAGGCATGCTGAGGTAGACAGGTTTCTGCTGCATTGGTTAGGGCAGTTGGCACCTGTACTGCTGTGTGCCACCTCCTTCCATGCTCCAGTCTGTAGCTCTGCAGTGACTGCTGCCATAAACCATAGGACCTCACAGAGTAGTTTGGCTTGTGCTTGGCCCCAATGTATATCTTTTTGTGGACTGGTCTGACAAGCAGACCTCAGTGCTATGCAATGCAGGCTTCCAGCTTAGAGCTTTAGGCATTACAGCTTTCTTTCTCTAAACGGGTACTCACACTTTTCCTACAGGTCTGTCTGTGTAGCCCTGGCTGTCCTGGAATTTGCTCTGTAAGACCAGGCTGGCCTTGAACTGAGAGAGTGTTGGGATTAAAGGTGTGTGCCCCTTGGTTTCATCTGGTTCTTTACACATGAGACCCAGGTACAGGGGTTGAGAGTACCTACCTACATTCCACTTAGCTGTGCTTCTGCAATGCTTAGGGACTGAATACCTTGTTTAGCGTGTATCTTAAGTATTAGCGTGTATCTTAAGTACCTGAGAAATTATCTTCATTATCAAAGCCACTCATTAAAGTATAATTACAAACCAGCACCTCCTGAAATGAGGTGGTTCTCTATGTCTGTTGGTGCCTGTTTAAAACCAGTATTGTGTGTTAGAACCAAGGAAGTATTTTTTGTTTGTTTGTTTTTAATAACCCTGCTTTGTCAAAGTTATCTTTAGATTCAGTTGGACAAACCTGAAGTGCTTGGCCAAGGTGCCCACAGCTTCTCTGTGCTCTGGGGCACTGAGGGCAACAGCAGTGTGTCCATCCCCCTGCAGTAGTTAAGTGTCACATTAGATCCTCCTTGTGCTAAGGCCGTTACTTTTTAAGAAGAGATATTTTGGAAAGGTTTCAAGTTTCAGGAAAGCCACTTTCTCAACCTGAGAACCTCACCCAGAGCCCTGCCTTGCTGGAGAGTAAGCCCAACCAACTGTCTCCATGCTCACTGCTAGGTAGTGCTCTCCAGGTAGTGTGTGCTGGGACCACACTGTCACTATTGAGAACACAGTGTGGCATGTCACCATCAGGAAGCCACTGGGGAGACACCTGTGAGACAGATTTATTTCCTAATGTAAAGCTAAGGCTCAGCGGCGTCTTCTGTTGTGTTTTCTTTGTTTCAGGGAAGATCTGTTTCTCTGACAACTTTTTATCGAACAGCAAGAAACATCATGAATATGTGCTTCAGCAAGGAGCCTGCACCAGCAGAGATCGAGGTACGTTAGTTGTTCAACTCTGTACAACCTAGGGAGGGGCTTCAGGCTGGGTGTGGCATGAAGGGACTCTCACAGAGGTTGTCCTGTGTGTCTGTGCTGGGGCAGCCAGGCTATTTCTCTTGGAATTCCCTAGCCCCTGCTGGAGGGGTCTGAGTGGGTGGTGGTGTCTGGGTTCCCATCACCCTTCCAGCTGGTAATTTTTGCCCTCAGTGAACTGCCTCTCTGTGTGTTCTAGAGGAGAATGTTTGGAATCCCCTGAAGTCATGGTGTACTTTTCTCCTCTCCTATTCGTATAATGGAATTGGCAGCTTGCCATTTTTGTGCCGCTGCCAGCTTTCTCCTTGGAGTTAGTGCAATGCTGGAAAGACAGTGAGCTCTTGTGTGTCCAGACCAATCATCATCTGTTACATATGAGCTGGGGTGGGTCCTGTTTGTTTACATGTTGTGCTGGCCAAAGCCCAGTGGATTCCCTGGGACTCTACCAGTTGCTGACGTAGGAACCTAGCAGTGGTGGGTTTGTGAAGGGAAAGAAGGCAAGTAAGATCCCTGACTCAGCACAGTTGTAGCTGGGAAGAGGGATGTTTTGGAGAGGTGTAGTTTCTCCTGGCTAGCTTTTTAATGGACTTTGGTCTCAGGACTTTGAATAATCCTACTTGCTGATCACACACTTACCATTACCTCCATAAGAGTCTGCCTAGCTCTGTGGCCTGGGGCTTGCCATCCACTGTCAACCCTAGGTCCAGCACTGCCTAGGATTGCCATTAATTACACTGGACTAGTCTGACACTCATGTAGCTATCATTTGCTTCATGACACTGTGGCAGACATGCCAGGTGAGATGTTTCAGCCTTTGAAGCTAGAAGAGAGAGCCACCACTATACACACACACACACACACACACACACACACACACACACCCACCCACCCCCCGTTTTTGGCATCTCTGGGAAGCTCTGACGATTACTACTGTCCATAGCTCATTTTACAGGCTTCCATTTAGGAATCTTTTCCTCAGAAAGACTAGATTTTTAGCTGTAGCTGTTACCTGAATATTTAAAAGGAAGAGTGAAGGTTTGCTGAAACTCAAGATTTCTGGCTGGTGCCTTGGATTCTTTGTCCTATAAAAACAGCAGGCCTTTTCTTCTCTCCTGGTGGACAGTGACGGCTGCTGATGTGGAATGAGTCCTTGTACCTCAATCTTGCTAGAGATTTGTGGCTGCTGGTCTCACCTCTGATCTGTCTGAGTCACAAGGTGTTCATTCTTTCTGGATAAGGAGTCCATTCAGGAATGGCATGGCATTCCTTTATGGTTTGTGGCCATTTGGCCCTCTAGAAAGGCCTCTCATATGTGGTGTCATTGTCCTCTTGTTCCTGGAAGTTGGGTTGCAGGCTGATCCTGGATGTTCATCGACTGAGTTTCTTCCACACTCAGGTGTGGGGAGGTAGGTGAATGAGAATGAGCTTCTGGAATGTGGATTGAAAGTGTAGTGAGAAGTGGGGCAGGCCATCTCAAAGGGAAACACCATCACCTGAACACAGTGCTTTCTCAAAGGACTCTTGTCCCTAGCTCAGTGTAGCTTGGCTATCTTTGTGTGTGTGTGTGTGTGTGTGTGTGTGTGTGTGTGTGTGTGTGTGT
>CAJQZJ010004381.1:12660545-12689349 GCA_907164525.1 Lophiomys imhausi | reverse complement strand
GTGTGTGTGTGTGTGTGTGTGTGTGTGTGTGTGTGTGTGTGTGTGTGCATTTACATCTCTGTAGTTTTGGGAAGTACATTTGGAGTAAGACCTTTCCTTCCATCTTTAAATTGTCTTGAAGGATTAAAACTGAGCTCACCAGGCTTGTTGGCCCCGCACCATAGTTCCAGTTCCCAAGAGGATGTTGACTTGCAGAGTGCTGACTGGTTTGGGGAACGTGGCCAGGAGCCGCTGTGCTCTGTGCGATGCCAGCACCTTGCTTATTGTCCAAGTAGGAGCATGGGAAGTCTTTCTGCCTTGTTCTCAGTGCTTTACCATGACATGCTAGTGTGGGGCTCTGTGCTTGCTCATGTGGATAAAAGAGGACAACCTTAGGTTTCACCTTCTGTTTTTGAGTCACGTTCCTCATTCACTGCTGCCCATGCCAAACTAGGTGGCTTGTGAGTGTCTGGCGATCCTCTCCTACTTGTTCTATTGCCCTAGATGTGCTGGGGTTCAGGTGGATACTACTGCATCCAGTTTTACTTAGGTTTTGGGAGTCCAAACTCAAGTCCAAACATTTGTGTGACAGGTGTTTAAGTGTCCATCTCTGTGAGATCAAGTCTCTTCACATTATTTATTGTACAATCATCAGCATCTGTCCCAAATCAAAATTCAGTTCTCTGGGCCCCTTAGAGACTTTGGAACTCCTCCCTCAGCCTGACAGCCTCTGGTCTGCACAGGAGATGCATGAATCAGAAAGCAAACTGTCATCTGTAACTGGTTTTGTCCAGTGTGGTATCCTCATGCTTAAGCCACAATGTGTCAGGATAGGGAGTTGCTCATGGGAGTTTCCTGACAGACACCTTGTACTGGATACAATGTTCCAACTGTGTCTTGGTGTTTAAGTACCAAATATGCACTGACTGGTCTTTCTTTTTCTCAACAGCAAGAATACTGGAGGTTGGTGGAAGAGAAGGACTGTCATGTGGCAGTCCACTGTGGAAAGGTGGACACTAACACCCATGGCAGTGGGTTCCCGGTGGGAAAATCAGAACCCTTTTCAAGGTAATGGTTCCTTCTCTTGTCTATGTTTTGGGGACTAGAAGGTGCCTTTCCCTACCAGCCTGTGACATCCCCCATCTTTCCCTCTGCAGACATGGATGGAACCTCACCGTCCTCCCCAATAACACAGGGTCCATCCTTCGTCACCTTGGTGCTGTGCCTGGTAAGCGTTCATAAGCCTCTTCCTGTACTAGCTTTCATAGTGAGAGCAAAGCCAGGGTAGTTCTTCTAAGCACTTTTCAGAGGCCTGGGGCCCGAGATGCATAGTACATGCACTGACATTTTGACTTGGGGAGAGCAGGAGGAAGATTACATTTGATGAAGTGTGAAAGAATTTAGACCTCCCACATAGCAAAAGTCTGGGGAGCCTAGTTTAACTGGGAGTTTTGAAAAAGGGTTTTTTGTTTTGTTTTGTTTTTTAAGACAGGGCTTCTCTG
The DNA here is from genome assembly GCA_907164525.1 of Lophiomys imhausi. Classification (NCBI taxonomy): domain Eukaryota; kingdom Metazoa; phylum Chordata; class Mammalia; order Rodentia; family Muridae; genus Lophiomys; species Lophiomys imhausi. The sequence goes on along the minus strand of CAJQZJ010004381.1, from coordinate 12,687,868 downwards.
TGTATCCTTGATTGTCCTGGACTCGCTTTGTAGACCAGGCTGGCCTTGAACTAGCAGAGATCCACCTGCCTCTGCCTCCCGAGTGCTGGGATTAAAGGTGTGCACCACCACGCCTGGCAATTACAGACAGCTGTAAACTGCCATGTGGGCGCTGGGATTTGATCCCGGGTCCTTTGGAAGAGCAGCAGCTCTTAACCGCTGAGCCATCTCTCCAGCCTGAAAAGGCTTTTTCAAACTGAATTCTGACTCCTAAAGGCGGTTTTTGCAGGCAGCCACAATAAATGGTGTAAGTGAAAGCTGCTTCTGACGTAGACAAAGCTGTCCCATGGAGGTTCTGCTTGCTGCGAATTCTTTGGGCCTTCAAAAGGAATCTTAAGAGGCTCCCTTCTGCCTAATCCAGGAGCCCGGCATCCCACCTTGTTCATTTTGGACAGAGGCACTTAAGCCAGGCCTCCTGGCCTTTTCACATTCACTCTCAGCTCTGAGGATCTGCACACTCCACAGCCAAAATGCAGGAATCATAGATTTATCTCTGTGTAGCAAGTAGGGAGGAGCGAGCACCTTTTCCTTGCTGTGCTATGTCTGGGAGAGTCAGAATCTCATCCCCCTTCCCAGAGGACACTTTTAATGGCTGTCACTGATAAGCACTGTTTGCTCTGTAATGACATCTCTTCCCTTAAATTGTAGGAGTGACTATTCCCTGGCTAAATATTGGCATGGTCTTTTCTACCTCATGCTGGTCTCGAGACCAAAATCACCTTCCATATATCGACTACTTACACACTGGTGCTGACTGCATTTGGTGAGTACTCACCCCTAGGTGTGCACTAGCCCTAGGTATCCCAGGAAACTCGTTCTGTGAAGGGCAGTGTTAAAGGGCCTGGACCTGCAGAGAAGAGACACGCTTTTCCTCTAGCCAGGGCCTGGGCTTTCTCTCTGTGCTACTACAAGGCTTGCAAGGTGGCAGAAGATGTTTTTCATTCATGTTGTTCACTTGTGAATTGCTTCCTTAGTCTGCTTCCCTGCTGGGACCACAGTTGTGTTACAGAATTCCCATGGTTGATTTCATAAAGTGCCATGGGGAGTCTGGTCTGGGCATCTTCACCTGAGTGGCCTTTTGCAAGAGCTCTGGAGCCAGTCTACTCAGACGATCCATTGTCAGAATTGTGTCCCCATGAGGTGTACTTGTGAGTGGCACAGTGTATTCTCTTTGTCTGTCCTCTGCTCATGCTATCTGGTTTCTGAGCTGATAGCAGCAGATGGGAGTTGACTGCATATCATAGCATGTCTCATCTCAAGAGCCTCACAGCCTGCTGGTCTCATACTCATCTCCACTAACTGTGCTTACATCCTCAACGAGATGATGAAATATTCTTTGTTAAACAATCTTCAACTAACATCTCCTCAGGAGCCTATTTGGGCAGCAGTCTGCTAGTGTGGGGTACAGTCTGTTCATGACCATCTGATGAGCAAGGAGGGGGTCTGTGTTGTTGAATGTGATCTCCGGTGTCCTGTGGAACCTGCTGGGGTGAGGCTGGTGGTGGGGTAACACATGTGGAGCCAGATCATAGTGGTCATGAAGCCAAGGCCAGTTGGCTGCTGTGGAATGTGCCACAGTCTTGTAGATAGCTTTGTTTGCTTCTTTGAGAAGCTTTTGTCAAGGCCCTGCCCATGGTGATGCAACACCATCTTCACCAAATGTAAAAGGTTTATTTGGCTTAAGCTTCCATATCTCTCATCCAAGGAGGTCAGGACAGGAACTCAAACAGGGCAGGAACCTCGAGGCAGGAGCTGATGCAGAGGCCATGGAGGGCTGCTGCTTACTGGGCTTATCCCAATAGCTTGCTCAGGCAGCTTTCATATATAACCCAAGACTACCAGACGAGAAACAGCATTAGCCACAAAGACTGGGCCTTCCCACATCGAACAATAACTGATTGAGAAAAATGCCTCACAGTTGGCTCTCATGGAGGCATCTTCTTGAGGTTCCTTCCCTCAGATGACTTTAGCTGTGTCAAGTTGACGTAGAACAACTATCCTGTGACTGTGAAGTGGCCCGTGCAGGTTGGGTTTTTGTAGCTTGACTGTGTAGTTGGAGGCGATAAAACCTGAGAATCTGCAAACGCTTGAAGTCTTATCCCTGAGCTCACAATGGCATAAAAGAAAACAGTCAGGGACATGTCGTTTTTACTTGCCATTTAAATCGTGAGTCAGTAATGGAATATGTTGACTTTGAAATGATAGAAACATTTAAGAAAAATGTGGCTGGTACCTTTCCTCAGCAATTAAGACCAAGATTTGCCACAAAGAGATAAAATTGCACAGTAGATGGCTGAGTGTTGGAGTTGTTGTTTGGCCCAGTTTGTAGAACTGTGTCTGTGTGGAGCTGAGAGAGGAGGAACCTCTGGCAATACCAGCGAGGTGAAGCCTGACATCTCTGTCTGCTCCCATGATCACAGTGGTGATTAGGGCCTCTGGCTTCAGCAGCCCCAGGTCCTTTCAAAAGCCCAGTCTACTCTGGCAGTCATCCCAGGCAACAGTCATTTCTTCAGCTCGCTTTGCCCTGCAGCTGGCTCCCTATAGGTCATGAGTAGGCTTCCCTGAAACTGCAATTTAATTATCAGTTGTGTTTATTAATAAGTATAAACTGTAAGATTAGGCTGGCGGAGCAGCCGGCTACTTGGCAGAGCAGTGGCCAGCCTGGTGGGAATATCAGCTGACGGGCCCACCTTAACCAGCGGCCTGATTTATCCTGGGGAAAGAGCCCCGGATCAAGGGTGGCCTACACCACCTGTGACCTAAACTCTGTTAAGTAATATAAGTTGTTATATTAGGCAGGTAGAATTACCAGCGCCTTGGCGGGAGATTCGCCGGGGTTCAACGGAGTCCCATGGTCCTGGATTGTTTGGACTGACGGCCCATAAGCTGCTGCACTCCTTTCCCCAATAATTAAATACACCAAGACCTTTTAATGTTTCAATGCTTAACCCTTAGTAGGGCAGACTCTCAATTAGCTAATCTAAGTTTACCCAGACCACCTAGTCCCAAACCACCATGTGCCTATTATTACCTTCCACAGTTCTCAAACACATCTGTTTGCTTCTGTGTCTCCTGGCGGAAAGAGCTAATCCTCTGTGTAAAAGGCAAGTAGGGTTACTGTAACCGAACTTTTAAATTATTATTTACCACTTATTTATTACTAAATTCACTTATAACAAACACCAACAATTTCTTAACTATTAATCCTATAAATTCCTACAACCCCTTTAACCTATCCACTAAACCTATTGATAATCATAACAACCACTTTCATAACCTTTTAGAATGATACAGTCTCTGGGGCAGGTCCTCAGTCGTCAGGAACACAGTCTTTGTTGTAGATTCTTTAACACACTTAGCAGTCTTTCTTCTGGATCTCTCAGATTTCGTCAGGGTAGTTGGTTATTGCAGTCTCACCTTAAATAAGGCTTCATGCTTTCTTCTCTGTGGGAGACCCCAGCCATCTGCAGGCCAACTTCTTTTGAATCAGGAACTCAGCTGCTCTGCCTCAGTCCTTAAAGCCAGGCACCGTTTCCTTTAGGCCACTGTTTGGACAGATCAAACCCCTCTAGGCAAAAGCTGAGCCACAGGGTCCAGTCCTTGGCCTTTTGGTGTCTTGCTCAGGCTTTCTTTGCTCACTGGCTTCTATCTGCTTCAGGGAGAGAGCTGGCCATCAATGGCCAGCCGTTTTTTCAGCAGGACTCTTGGAGCTCTCTAGCATCAGGGGCCTCTTCTCTTTCTGCCCTCCATGAACTGACCTCAGATAGGAGGAACTCTGTTTCAGCTTAATTTGGGCTCTGCCCACTTAGCAGCTGAAAACAATGTCAGGCCAGATACTTTGTTTCAAGTCTATTGAGTCTTTCCTGTTTTCCTGACTTCAAACTTGTATTTCAATCTATTGAGTCTTTCCTGTTTTTGCTGACTTCATGCTGATAATGCTCTTCAGGCCCCAAATTAAGAGACAGTATCAGAAACTCCTATATATTTCCTAAATCTAATTTATCTAACTCCTACAGGTTACTGTTTTAATCTCAGGAAATCCTACCTTCCTGTGTTCTTTCTGCCCAGCTAATTAACTATCAGCGACTTTTATTAACCATTCAAGAGAATGCCTCTGAAGGGGTGGTAACCAGATCTCAGCACTGAAATCAGCCTATCAGAAGCAATGTTATCAGACCTTCCCCAACACTTCCCTTTACCAGATTTTTGCTTGCAATCATGTGACCCATGCGGTCATGTGGTACAATTGGCACTTTCTTGGTGGTAGGCTACTTGAGGTATTGAGAATATGCCAGGAAAATGCTTAGTGTCTGCTATTGCTAGCAGATTCTCTCCTTGACTAAGTCATCTACATTCTCAGTTTTATTCTCACTGAGGCCTCCTCCCGTCTCTATAAACTGTAGCCTGTTGTCTCAGACTCACAGCTTTCCTCATGGTCACTCTATCCTCCATCTGAGTGTCCCTCAAGCTGTGTTCTGACACAACTGTAGAGAGAGTATTCTCCAGGTGTGTGGATCTCCCCAATTTTCCCAGCAGTTGTGGTCTTGGCTGCGCAAATGGGCTGTGTGTATGCACTGAGCTTGGCTCCTTTCCAAGTCCCTTCCTGGCCAGTAAGTAGCTCCAGGCCCTCCCTGGTTACCTTGTAGGGTGACCCAGGTACCCCATGTTCTCCCATCATGAACAGCATCAAATCCTGTTCCTGTGGTTGAGTAGGCCATTCTTTGCAACCTTTCATGAAGGCTAAGTGTATTGTTGTGTCTGTTTCTGATTTATAGAGAGTTTCACTATTTGGCTTTGTTTTGAAGGCTTTTGGCTTACCATGTGGGTCAGATTTGCTTAGAAAGTGAGCCATGTGTATAAGGCCATGTGTGTGGTTTGGCTGTGTGGTGGGCAGAAGCAGCCAACAATGAGAGAACAAGGCACTGGGCCAGCACTCCAGCCCAGCTACCCCACAGAGGTCTCACCAAATGTCGTCTGTGTTTCTAACACCCCAGGTATTGCATTCCTGCTGAGGAGGAGAACAAGCTGGAGGATGTGGTCCACACCCTACTGCAGGCCAATGGTACCCCAGGTCTGCAGATGCTGGAGAGCAATGTCATGGTAGGTCTGTTGTCCACCTACACAACTGAGCTGGGGATCCTCCTGGGGACAGAAATTCATTCTGTTCTCAGCTCTTGACAATGCTGGGTGGAGCCAGGAAGTGCTCCAAAAGGAACTGTGTGCTTATCATGGCCTCTCCTTGCAGAAACCTGACACCATTAGGTTAGCATTGATTGACTTGTGTTTTCATCATTGTCTTGATATTTTCTGAAGGAAAATCATCTGGTTTGTTGAGCAGCCCCTCCATCGGGGTTCCTGTCAGCTGAACTTCCACATACCTGGCTAGAGGCCATGGGGCAGAGGGGTTGTCCGGCAGAGCAAGGAGGGGTACGCATCTCAATTGGCATTATCTCCCCAGATCTCCCCAGAGGTGCTGTGCAAAAAGGGGATCAAGGTCCACAGGACTGTACAGCAGAGTGGGCAGTTTGTTGTCTGCTTCCCGGGGTCCTTTGTGTCCAAAGTATGTTGTGGCTACAGCGTCTCAGAAACAGTGCACTTTGCTACCACCCAGTGGACAAGTATGGGCTTCGAGACTGCCAAGGTAAGCAGACCAGGTGTCCCTTAAGCATTGTGTGTAAATACTGAGTCAACCTTGAGCCGCTGATCAAGTTGCCAGGAAGGTTTTTATAGGAAAGAATGTTTTTGAGGTTTATATCAGGAAGACATTTGTCTTCCATTACTGGCCGTTCCACAGTTCTGGGTAGACCACTCAGAAATACACCAGATAAACACTGGACCTGAGTACATAGAACATGTCTGCCCATTCTGAGTTGTGGTTCTGTCTCATGCTGGCAATGAGGTGCTAGCACTTTCCTGGAATCTGGTGCTTTTCTCCAGGTAAGCAAAGTGGCTGCACAGCTAATAAAGTCCATGTCCAGTGACCACTTCAGAAATTCACACAACCTACCTGCCACTGTCAGCCTTTGCTGCTACTTAGTCATGGAAATAGAGACCCTTTGCAAAGGTGACTTCTTTTTCAGGAGATGAAGCGCCGCCATATTGCTAAGCCATTCTCCATGGAGAAGTTGCTCTACCAGATTGCACAAGCAGAAGCAAAAAAGGAAAATGGTCCCACCCTCAGTACCATCTCAGCCCTTCTGGACGAGCTCAGGTACTATAGACCCAGATCCCAGGACATCAGGGATAGCCACAGAGATGGCTGCAGAGCAGGGCTGAACAAGCAGGTGGCAGTTCCCTGAGGCTCATAAGGCACCTTTTTCTTCTGTGCTGTTTCCTCTCTTGTCTTCCTGTGCAATATCAGGAAGGGCTTGTTGAGCTAACAGGAAGAGTATGATCCCAAGCTGTTAGTCCTCTTTGTGGTCAATGCTGAACTAGGTTTTTTTTTTTTATTTATTTTCAGTAATACTTTGCTGTAGGCTTTTGGGTTGGGTTGGTAGTATGGAGAAGGACCTACTATGTCCAACCATTGAGTCTCTTCCCAGCTAGACCCATACCATAGAGAATGCAGGCAGCAGCATCACCTAACTATGTGAGATTGGTTGACAACTCAACTGGTTGAATCAGCCCAGTTGCTTGTATGCCACACATGCTGAAGGTGCTTTTCAGCTTCAAGCAGGCCAGGCAGTCACAGAAGCACTGCGCATGGCTCCGTGTTGACCTTTTACCTACCCCACTTGAATGTCCTCATTAGGCTTCTCCCTGTCCAGGGAAGAGGCTCCTGATAGTGATGATGGGAAGCAGAGATTTTCATTAGCTAGATATACTCTTCAAGGGTAGGACCAGCAAATAGGTAAAATGTACCCTTAGCTTGGAGCAAGATCATCTGTAACCTTGGGCAAAGTCCAGTTACCCCATGGCTTTGAGGTTTATTGAAGTACATGGTCTCTGGCTGGGGCTTTAGGAAGGTTTGTTGGACTTCTCTCCTCATGGCTGCCTGTGTTGTATTAGAGGCTATGTCTAGTCCAAAGGGGTCATGCATGACATGTCCTCTGAACAGGGAGCAGATGTCCACTGTGGGCATGCAACCTTCTCATGTGCTGGCACTCACCCATACAGGGATACAGAGCTGCGGCAGCGCAGGCAGTTGTTCGAGGCTGGCCTCCACTCTTCCGCACGCTATGGGAGCCATGATGGCAACAGCATGGTGGCGGATGGGAAGAAAAAGCCTCGAAAGTGGCTGCAGCTGGAAACGTCAGAGAGGCGGTGCCAGGTCTGCCAGCACTTGTGCTACCTCTCTATGGTGAGTCTATATGCATGCGAGCCCAGTGTAGACCCACAGTGAGCCCCAATACCAAAACTACTTCGGGGCTTCATACGGCTTCTGGGCTCCTCACTGTAGGGTAGCAGGAGCCGGGAGTCAGCTGGCCACAGTGGGCAGTTGTATCTAATACTGACACCATCTCCCCCACCACACACACACTTTTTATTCCAAGTAGGGCTTCCGCCCCATTGATTCTGGAACCCACACTCAGTTAAAACCTTTTGGGAAACACCCTTATATATACCCAGAGGTATTTCCTCTGTGATTCTAAATTCTGTCAGGCAGACAATAAAGATTAATCTTGGTGATGTTTTATTAACTAAGGAGACCGTGAATTGTTCGTGGCAAACACAGAGTTTTTGATTAGCCCTTGGAGTCTTTGAAAAGGGTAACCTGTTATTTTTTTTCCTTTTTGTTTGCATGGAGGCTCCTGAGAGGAAAAGCCCCAGATTTAAATGCCCATCAAATATTTGCCCCCAAGTGCTGAGACCATTGTTCCTATTTGATCTACATAGAGGACATCAGTACACAGGCACTTGTCACTCAAATGTCAGTTAATTCCCATGTGACTTCAGGGAGTTAGGGCACTTGCTTGGTAGCCAGCAGTGTGCAGGTCCTCTGGGGTACTGAAGATCAGGAACCCAGCCAACATTTTGGCCAAAAGCTCCTGAAGTCCTGACTTCTAAGGCAATGCCAGTATATTTCGTTCCATCTCTATGATGTGTCCACGAGTCTGGAGACGCTGTAAGGGAGGGGCTGCTCTTTTCTTGCCCCCTTTCCTCTCTTCCCCTACCCACTGCCCTAGTTGAAGACCCTGTTGGGGGGTTTCTCAATGTTTGTGCTCTTGTGAGTCACTGGACCCCAGCTTGGGCCGATGTGTAGACAGGTCTCCTTGAACTCAGCCTGATCCCCACTCCCTACAGGTGGTACAGGAGAATGAGAATGTTGTCTTCTGCCTGGAGTGTGCACTGCGCCATGTGGAGAAACAGAAGTCTTGCCGTGGGCTGAAGCTGATGTACCGCTACGATGAGGTGAGTTATGACTTGGGCAGGAGGGCCCGGATTTCCACAGAGCCCTCCCTGGCCAGATGACATTAGCTCAGGGTCCTGCCATGATCTACAGGATGGAGGCTGAGGGCAGCCACTGTTACTCTAGATGGGTGCTGGCCGTTCATCTCCAGACTGGAGAGACGGTAGCTTAGTGTATCTGGCCCCATCTCCAGACCATTTTTGCTTTCCAGCCTCTTTCTACATTCTTCCTGTTCACACATCCTCTGCCAGATTCTCTGCCTATTTGGCTCTTGCACAGGAAGTTCCTGACCCCAGAGACGCCACTCCAGGGCTGTTTACCCTGCCAGCTGCCTTGATGTCACATGTTGGGAAGCAAATCTCTGCCTTCAGGACTCCCCAGGCTCTGCACAGAGTATTTTCTTCTGGCTCCAGAGCTTGTTCAGTGTGGGTCAGAGAAAACTGCCCTAAAGCCCATTTCTGGCACTACTATGGTTGCCTAGTGGCTACACTCTAGCCTTGGAAACCCTTCCAACCACCTGTGGTTGTTGTGCACACAGCAATATGCTTGTCCACTCTCCTAGTGAGGCGACTTCTATAGCTTGCCCATAATGCCTTCCTTGCTTGGATATCTTAATGGTGTCATTGCTCTCATGAGCCTATAGTGTCTGTCACCTGTTCCTTAACCAGCAACATTGCCCACAGCTGCTGAAATATACATTGCTTCTCCTGATCTTGTATAGTCACCAGGACTTAAGTGGATAAAGTACTGGTTCTCAGGGGCTACACTGTCCCAGTCATTAAGGAAATGCAGAATTGTGACTGGCCTGGGCTCTAGCCCTAGAAAGAACGCAGTCAAACTGGCAAACTCATGAGATACTTGAATGTGAATTGCAGCACCCCCGACCCTTGTCTGTATAGCTAGTAGACATGCAGAGGGAGCTGCGTCGGAGACTTTCTTGGCTGTGGACTATGCTGATGGGGCAGGGAAGGGATCATCTGAGTACAGGGCATGAGTCCCATGTCTGCCTGCCTGCCTTGCAGACTGTGATTCTGTGAACATGTTTCTGCATCTCTCAAGTGACCACTGAGACAGTGGTGCAAGTGGCAGTGGTCACGCTCCTTGCATGATTTGGAGACCTCCCACTGCCCATGGCTGCCCCTCACTCACTATTGGTCTCATGTCCTCATGCATAGCTGAATGCTTTAGATTGAGGGCCTAACTCCCAGGCAGCCATTACAATCCCAGCTCCTTGTGCTGCCCACATGCTGGGAATCGTGTCCATGTGGGATCCATACTATCTCTTCAGCTCTGCACAATTCGGCATCCAGTTCTACACATCACACTCACCTCACCTTCTGTGTCAATAGTTCTCAGCCTTCCGTTTAATACAGTTCTTCAGGTTATGGTGACTGCAACCATAAAAACATTTTCATTATATAATATTGCTAACCATCATGAATGTAATACTGCTGAAATGTATGTACTATCTGATATGCAGGTTATCATATATCCTGAGATCCCTCTGAAAGGGTTGCTTGACCTACAGGTTTGAGAACAGTTCTAAATGAGCCCCAGTCCAAATAAATGGAGCACCATTTAGTATCCCAGTTGGTCTTCTAGCATGTGATTGATGTAGCATGTATACTTTTTGCCCATCCTCAGTAGCATTCAGATTCATTCTGTCTGAAGCCTGTTCTATGGCTACTTTTGGGCTTGGGGAATATCTCAAGCAGCCATTCTGAGGGTTTCGTGGCCTACAGCTTGCAGCCCTATGCTGGGATGTGCTGATTTTGGTCTGTCCCGGCACTACACATCTGGCAACCTGGTGCCCTTCTTCAGGCACAATCTTTTGGACAGTGGCCATAGTCACTGTGTTCCCCAGCTCTAGTTTGCGTGTACATGTCACCCGTGTGGTCCCAGGCTTTCTGCCTTCTAGTCCTAATGCTGGCAACAGGAATATTCTGCTCACCTGACTTCCCTCCTTGGCTGTATTCCCTGAATTTTGATCAGGTGGACAGTTAAGTGCATTCAAAGCCTTTACAGACTCGTCCCAGGCTTGCTGGCTCAAGTGTACAGCAGACACATTTCTCAGTTACAAGGTTGGAAAGCAGAAAGCAGGTCTATCTGCACCTGTTTTGGTTAATTGACAATAACATAACTCCTGTGGTCCCTGAAGCCAGCCAGGCAAAATTTTGTCCTGTCTCTCCAAGCTTGGCATAAAGGAGCCAGTCTTCAGGAGGAAGGGCTCTATGTCAAATAGCAGATGTTAGATTTTTCACAGCCTCAGTTGCTTCTAGGGCTTTTCAGAGACAAGAGTCTGACTGTGTGAATCTCAAGAGTCTTTCGTCGAGGATGCTTCCATTCCTCAGATTTCGTTTTTTTGAGGCATTCTTCCAGTGTGTCACACACAGGCTGGTCCCAAATGTGTTCTTTCTCCTTGTGCTTCAACCTCTGGAGAGCTGTGATCCCAAGTGTGGGCCTCATACCCAGCTATAGATATATTTTGGTAGAGAGATGAATGAATGGTTCTCTTGGGATGTGGCTGTTTCCTTTTCCCCTCTAGTGCAGAAGAGTAAATGAGTCGCGTGACTTGATAATGTCAGATGCTGGAGAATTTTAGCAAAATCCCGAGCTGGTGCCTGTGGAGCACAGCAGGCTGAGCTGGCCTCTTAGCAGTGTGATTGCAGGTGCCTTGTGGTATCAGGAAGAGGTCAGCAAGGTGGCTGGCCATACTCATTAGCCATACTGGTTTAATTTGTCTCAGATATGTCTTTTCACAGAGCTAACTGTAGCATCTACCTTACCCCCAACTATTTGAAGCAGGGCCAGGAAATGGCCTGCCTCCTGGCTGGGAGATGGCTGTCTGTCCTTTGCAGGACAGGCATTTAAGGGAGTTCTCTATGTGGGGTTATACACCTGTGAACACTCAGCAGCTGAGCCGTCTGTCCAGCCCCAAGAGTCTCCTTAGCTGACATCTTGTCCTCTACATCTCTGAATCCTAATGAATGGTGACACGCAGTCACGAGTCCTTATAGGGTAAGGCTTAGTGCCCGCTGCGCCTCTGCCGCTGCTACGCTAACTTCATGCTGTCTGTCTGTCCTCCTGGCAGGAGCAGATCATCACTTTGGTCAACCAGATATGTGGCAAAGTGTCTGGCAAACACGGCATCGACAACTGTCTCAATAAACCCACACCAAAAAGAGGCCCCCGCAAGAGAGCGACTGTGGACGTGCCGCCATCTCGGTTGCCACCCTCATGAAGATGCGGAACCCATGGTCACTGATATATTTTTTGTAATTACTATATTCTAGTTTGGAGTACTTGCTGTAGGATACAAGCTGTCTTTGCACTAGCTCTAAAGAAGAATTTCTTCTGGTTTTAGAGAACTGATTTTGTTTTAGCATTAAACTGTTCAAGTTTTTGTACGTAGATACCTAGATACTGCAGTCAGGTTTGGAAGCTGCCGTACACTCACTGTCGAAAACCCTTGAGGGGCCGTATTAATTTGTATCGCCCCATGGCTGACAAAAGCCTTTTTTGTTTTGTTTGGTAACTATTGGGGAATAAAGGCTTTTTAACCCATTTTTGAAGAGGATGAAGTTTGGAGAACAAATTTTAAAACCATCAGTCACATGAGCAGATTTTTCTAGATTGGAAAAGGGATAGAAGACACACACACACACACACACACACACACACACACACACACAGAAAAAAGAAACTTGAAATGGCTTCACTTTGACTGTCTTTTCTTCTGTCATGTGCGAGGGAAGCTTTTGTAACTTTTGGAGCCGGAGAGCCCTGTTTGTCTTGGCTGGGCGGTTATGGCAGCTGAAGGCAAAATGTGAGGTTTGAGTGTCTAGGTTCTCATACCAGCACATCACTATGCATCTGCTCGAGGAAGAGAGAGGACGAAGACAAAGACTGTCTGCCTTGGAGGGTCACTGAGGGAGACCTGTGCCTGATTTCATTAGGAAATCCATTCTGTTATTATTATTATTTTTTTTTTTTGGTGCTGTTGGCTACTTTATCAAAAAAAACAAAAAAACAAAAAAGAAAAAAAGAGAAAAAACAAAAACCCTTCAATAGCATCCTTGAAGAAAAGAAGAAAAACAGTAGTTTGACTGTAAGTGCTTCCCTGTCATCCACGTGCAATTTCCCGACATTCCACCTTCATCTCTGCTTTTTTCACTCACACATCAGCATTAATCTTTGTTTCAAACACATAGAGCCACTAAGTCTGCAGTTCTTTTTGAATGTGAAAATCTGTACTCATCTTGTCTATTTTTTCTCTTCATGTTTTAACAAAAAAAAAAAAAAATCCAATCCCCTTTGTACATACTCCTGTAAATTGTTTTAAATACTTGAGCCTTTTCTTGGTGGGGGAGGGGAGGGGTAAGAAAAGATGAAGAAAAGCCTTACACTTCAGTTTCTTCATCGGCTGGATTGGATGCTTACAGGGTTTTTCTTGTAACATTTATAAGTGCTGCTTACATCACTCAACAACAACAAAACATGGTAATGGAGTAGCTGTTGCCCTTCTCCGGTTGTGTGTACAGTATGTGTGGAATAAAAAAGGGAAACTGTTTTCACAAGCTGTTCTTTGTTTCATAGTTGGATCAGTCATAGCTACCCATCTTGCACTGAGCTTGCCAGTGGTGACTGCCAGGAACGTCCTAGGATCCACTTTGGTGGTTGTTGTTGCAGAAGACTGAACTGTTTTGGAATATTTAATGATTACATAACAGTCGAGTGTTTTCCAATGTGGTTGTCCAGTTTTTATGGCCTTGCTGTGTACTTTTCCCTCTTTTTGACAGTAAACTTTCGCCTATGGCTTACAGTTTGACATTTAATTTATTAGCGCTGCTCTGCACCCCTCCCTCAGGGAGGCTCCGTGTGGGTTATTGCCAGTTCTTTGTTTACTTTTCAGGTTTGTACTACAAGGTTTAATAATAAAAACAAGTTTTTTGGACATTTTGTCTGTCTTGTGGAAAGTGAGTGAAGGGAAGGGCTTTCTTTGGTCAGCGGGGCAGAGGCTGCAAGTCCTCTCTTTGGCCAGGGGGGTGGAGTTCCTGTGGCATACTCACATTATTGCTCAGCCACTGTGCTGTGAATCTAGTTGGGACAGGAGCTAGTACCTTCTAACTGTGGGAGAGCAACCCAGATAGTCTAGTATTGATAGCATGTTTTAGCCTGATGATGGTTCAGCTGATGGGCACAAAATTAAGTTTTTCAGACAGCAATATGACCACTATTTTACATGCTAACAGAGTCCCATCCTGTCCCCTCTGCCCCAATTACAGTAGGGCATGGAGCCTGCATAGCCTAGCCCAGGTTTTATTTCCTCCAAGTGCCCTTTCAGTGGGCGCCCCCCCCCCCCCCCCCATACCTGTGTTCCTTTAGGAGCTCTTGGTCACACCAGCTGTAAGCACCTGTCAGGGCAGAGGCCTTCCTGTACAACTCCACATACTCACCGGCAGCTTCGTGTTTAGTCCATATGCTTTATTGTGAGCACTTCCCTAATGGGTTTCATATACCATTAGCAATTGTGTAAAATCAAAAACCTCGAAGCACTTGGCTTTGCATGAGGATTCTGCACATAGCTGACAAGTCATTTAAATGTCCTGAGTTGAGTCACACTAGTCACTGTCATCACTGATACCTAGGTGGGACTTTCTGTCAGTGTGTAATGTGATCAAGGCATTGTCCACCTGTACCTCCTCCTCATCAGACTGGATGAGGGGGGGCGCTGATGGTGTCCAGGTCAGTGTGGGCAGAGGGTGAGGCAGGCGGCTGGACTGCTGATTCTGAGGGATTTGGAATCTGGAGAGTCATCTCATTCTGACAGGGGCTGGGTTCCACCTCTGTTGAAGAAAGTAGAAAAAGCCTCTGATTGGGGATTGGCATTGAGGACAACTGTCTGAGGCCTACCCCACAGGTTGCCTCCCGTCTCACAGCCTAGTTCGTTCTCCCTGCAGGAGCCACAGGTTTAAAGCTGGTTGACCACCTATTCTGTACTGTGACACTGGGAATGACCAAGAACCCTGTAGAGCTATGTGAGATCCAGTTAAGCACATGCTAAAAGTCATGCACCAGCCTTAAAATACCCTAGATGATCCTTTAACTCCTTTGATTCCTATACACTGGTGTGAAGATGTACTCAGACTTATTCAGCCTTTAGCAATTCTCCAAGGAATCAAGATTTTACATAATAGTGACCGTGACTAAACCATCCCTAGCTTTGCAGAGGGATGAGAGGAGGGTGAGGTGAGAGGAATCTGACTCTCAGTATACCTGAGGCCTGAGAGTGCCCTTCCCTCCTGTGTATCAAAGAAACTGAAAAACTGGCTGTGTAGTGGTAGACAAACAAAAGGACCTAACCAGGAATCCAGGCCTGGACTGTGGAAGGCCTTAGCGAACAACTGCTGAGTGACCATAACATCAGTGTCAGAAGTAGAATTCCACATATTTCTGCATGAAGGGGCAGAGCTTAGAAAAAACTAAGGGATACACACATGCACACTCCCAATCCAGCCCTGTCTCTGCAACCTGAGACACAGTGGAACAGTAAACAGCTGCATTCATTTGCCTCACTACAACTTAATTGATCTGGTCATGATTCTCACCCAAGTTGGGGGACAGCACGTTGTCCTCTCCACCTGAGTTCAAGAAGACATCTAGAGCTTCCTGGTCAGAGATATCCATCAGGTCCGCCTGCTCCAGCATGTCCACGTTCACTTCCATGGATGACATGCTGCCCATGGGCTCTGAGAATAAAAGAAATTGTACTGTTCCCTTTCCTAGGTAAATGGGGAGGTTTATTATTATTAGGCTAATTACACTATTTTCTCCCAGCTCTTGCCATCACCAAACGACATTCCAGCTTTAATCTGTCCCAAGATATGTTCATTACCTTTGTCCTCAGCCCCTTGTTTGTAGGTGGTATTTGGAAGAGGGAGCTCCTGCAGCATGCAGGGGTAGGTAGTTGTTTTAATGGGTCACTAGGAAGTCAGGAAATTCTATCCTAGCCCTAGCAATTGACATTTTCATGGTGGTAGAATGAGAAAGCAGCTCACCAGCAGTAGGAGACAGGGCCACAGGGTCTGAGTACCCAAGGTACTTTCAGGGTTTGTAGCAAGATTCAAAAGTGTTGTCTGTCTTCAATATATACTGGTATTGTAGAAGTAACCTCCTACTTTTTAAAATTTGGGCTACTAAAGTGGCCCAAAATCTGAGACAAGATAGGTCACAGGCCTAGGGGGAAAGCTAACATAGCAATAACACAACTCTTAATGATATATTGCTATACCCATAGATCAGTGCCTCACTCAGTCCTATCAGAGATGAGTGTTAACACGAAGATTCACAACTGCCAACCCTACAATGGACAGAGTGACTTTGGAACACTCCTAAATGGGCTATGTCTCTCTCGTCAAGACTTAGAGATCTATGTGGCAGAGGCTGACTCCAAGGAAATGGCTCCTTCCAGTCACAACTGCACACATATGAACTCATACAGATTGTGACAGAATGCATAAGTCCTGCACAAGTTCAAAGCAGACAAAACTGAAGCACAGAAATGGGAGCAGGCACAAAGGTCCACCTCTAACCAAGAAGCAGTTTGTAACTGACTCCTGGGAAAGGGGAAAGTCAGTTTTCTGGAGTGCTGTTGGGTATATCAACCATACTCATACTCCAGGACAAGCCTCATGCCCAGGAGGATTTGGCTAACAGAAAACAGACACCATGCTGTTTGTGTGCACATACTCCTTGTTTTAGAGTTTTTGTCATATTTTAATGGGGGGTGGAGAGAGAGAGAGAGAGAGAAGGAGGGAGGGGAGAAGGAGGGAGGGGAGAAACGAATTTGGGTGGTGGTGTGCTTTGAATGAGACTGGCCCCCACAAGATCATGTATTTGTATGTTTAGTCCCCAGTTGCTGAGCTGCTTGGAAAGATAAGGAAGTGTGGCATTACTGAAGGAGGTGTAGCCCTGTTAGAAGAGGTATGTCACTGGGGTGGGCTCTGAGATTTCAAAAGACCAGTCTTTGTTGTCTCTCTGCCTATGGAGCAGGATATAGTTCTTTTTTTTTAAACATTTTTTAAAATTTATTATGTATACAGTATTTGCTCTACATATATGCCCGGGCAGATATCAATGTAGATGGCTGTGAGCCACCATGTGGTTGCTGGGAATTGAACTCAGGACCTTGGGAAGAACAGCCAGTGCTCTTAACCTCTGAGCCACCTCTCCAGCCCAGGATATAGTTCTTAACCACTGCTTGGTGCCTACTTAGGAGCAGCCACACTTCCCACCATGATAAAATGGGCTAACCCTCTGAAACTGAAGCAAGCCCTCAATTAAATGCTTTCTTTTATAAGAGTTGCCATGGGGGGGCTGAAGAGATGGTTCAGCAGTTAAGAGCACTGGCTGCTCTTCCAGAGGTCCTGAGTTCAATTCCCAGTGACCACATGATGGCTCATAACCATCTATAATGGGATCTGATACCCTCTTCTGGTGTGCATGAAAATAGAGAACTCATATACATAAAATAAATATTTTTTTAAAAAGAGGTACTATGGTTGTGGTGTCTCCTCATAGCAATAGACGACAGAGTGGAGCATTGCTGTGACAGGCTTGACCACGCTGCTTGTTAGTGGAATGTGGACTTTGGATTAGGAAAACAGTTGAATATGTTAATTAGAGCTTACTAGGCCATCCTAGTAGAAGCATAAAGATTAATGCTGAAGGAAATGTGAACTGTGGGGGGCCCAGCTCAAGAGGTTTCACAGAAGGGAAAAATATTATCGGGCAGCCTAGACACCATTTTTGTGATATTTTGACAAAGAATGTATCTGCCTTTTGCCTTTATCCTAAAAATTTGCCAGAGGCTCAACAAAAGAGTTTTGGATTAATGGAATTGGCCGAAGAGATTTCAGACAGCCTCGTACTGACTATGTGCTTATGAGTGACTAACTAGTCTTAAGCATATCTTCAATGAAAAGAGCAAAGAGGGCAAAAAGAAAAACAAAATGCACAATTTGAGGACTGTCTTAGTTGGGTTTTTATTGCTGTGAAGAGACACCATGACCACAGCAACAATTATAAAGGAAAACATTTAATTGGGGCTAGCTTGCAGTTCAGAGGTTTTTTTCCATGATCGTCATGGTGGGAAGCGTGGCAGTGTGCAGGCAGACATGGTGCTGGAGAGGGAGCTGATAGTTGTACATCTTGATCTGCAGGCCGCAGGAGGAGACTGTGTGCCACACTGGGAGTAGCTTGAGCACGTGAAACCTAAAAGCCCATCTCTACAGTGACATACTTCCTCCATCAAAGCCACACCTACTCCAACAAGTTCACACCTAATAGTGCCACTCCCTATGGACCAAGGATTTAAACATGAGTCTCAGTCTGGGTCCATACCTATTCAAACCACCACAAGGAGAAAAGAAGCACCAGGGAGTGTAATGTTGAGCTAAGTCCAGTGCTCAAGGAGATAAAAATTTAAAGACAAGACTGATGCTAAATGCAGTAAAGGGAGCAGTGGTCTCAAGGGAAGACTTGCACCAAGCTAAACTTCCAGCTTGTGAAAAAGGAATTTAAGGGACGCTTAAGCAGCAGAGGAAACTGTCACCAATAGAAGCTTATGCACATGCACGTCAAGGAGCGGCCCAGGTTCTAGCCCCAGCAATCAGAAGAACTTGGCAGCTTCAGCTATGTGGTTCTGGATTTAGAATCAATAAGGATACAGGAAAGGAGCTGTGGAAACTTCCTCCATAATAAAGAAAAGCTGCTGAAACCATGTGTGTGGCAGAGGAGTCCCTGCAAGGAGGCCCAGCAAGGTCACTGCATGAAGATTTGAAAGTGAAGCCTGGATTGCCTTGGGGACCTCAAGATGTCCGAGATAAAAGAGTCATGGGGCACCTCCCAAAGAGAGCTGCGAACAAGGTGTGGAAAGGTGTGGAACGTGCTGGAGTCAGCAAAGCTAGAGGTCGGAGTTCTGAAAAGCATTTTGACATCAGACATGGAGATGCAGAATTTGGAGTTTGCACTGCTGGTTTTCTGTCTTGTTTTTGTCTAGCATTTAATCATTATGCTCCCTTTCCTTCCCTTTGGAATGGTAATGTATATTCCGTGCCATTTGTATGTTGGAAGCAAGTGATCTGCATTTTGATTTCAATTTTACAGTTTAAAGATTGCCATGAATCTAAGAATAGACTTTGGACTTTTAAACATTATTGAGACTGAAGGACTACGAGGACCCTGTCAGCTGGACTAAATGAGTTTTGCATTATAATACGGTCACATACCTGTGTGGCCAGGCAGTGGAATGTGGTGCTAGGAAGTGGGTAGATCTGGGAGGGGAAAGAATATTATCAAAATACATTGTGGGCCAGGTGTGGTGGTGACACTTTTAATCCCAGCACTGGGGAGGCAGAGACAGGTAAATCACATTCCCCTTATAGTCTTTCAGTCTCAATAAGCCCAGCCTGGCCTACAGAGTGAGTTCCAGAACAGCTAGGGCTGTTACATAGAAAAACTCTGTTCTGAAAAATCTTAAAAAAAAAAAAAAAAAGGCAATTTAAGAAATTAAAATCCAAGGGGCTGGAAAGATGGTTCAGTGGTTAAGAGCACTGGCTGTTCTTCCAAAGGACCCAAGTCCAAATCCCAGCACTCACATGGCAGTTTGAAACTCTAATGGCCGGGCTTGGTGGCACATTCCTTTAATCCCAGCACTTGGGAGGCAGAGGCAGGCGGATCTCTGTGAGTTCAAGGCCAGCCTGCTCTACATCCTGAGTTCTAGGATAGCCAGGGCTACACAAAGAAACCCTGTCTCGAAAAAACAAAACAACAAAAATGAAATTAAAACCCAAATATGTTACTTCATATTGACCGGGCATCGAGGGGGATGTGGCACTACGAAGTGTTGACAAGGATGATAAGCAGAACCCACAGAGATGGGAGCTTGTCACCTGGTAAGTACCTGACCAACTCTAGTAAACCCAGAGTAAGCATGTCACATGAAATAATTATTGCCCGAAAAGAAGCAGTTCTCAAAGTGAGGTCCTTCAGCTATAGCCTTGAGCTGAGTGTCCATGGGAATCTGCTCACAACGTGACTTTGTGGGTTCATGTTCACAACCAGAAAGAGGGACCCAGTTCTTTACTCTTGAAAATGCACAGAGACACGTGAGGGTGTCCATAGACTTACCAACACACCTCGGGCCATGTCTCTGAGGGTGTCCAGGGCGTCTTAGCTGAGGTGGGAAGACCCACCCTAAAGAGGGCAGCCCCATGTCATGCACTGGGGTCTTACAGTGAAGGAAAGGCAGAGGATCGAAAGCAAGACAAAAACCAGCTTCCAGATGATCTGCCTGTGCATAAGCAAGCCCAGCCTACTCCCACCCCACCCCCATCCCACTAAGCTCCTCTGCGGGCCTCTTTCCATCCAGAGTGTTCTCTTGAACTATAAACTGAACATCCGTCCTTCCTATGTGTCCCTGTGTTCAATGTAAATAAATGTAAGCATAGAAATCGGGTTTGAACTGAGAAATCAAGATTATACTGATGATTTACAGGCCCTCCCAAAGCAAGCTACAGGGGGCAAGATCTCACCTCCATAAAGTATGTTCTATTGTTTTCTTTATTATGGTGCTGGAGTTTGAACCTAGGGCCTCATACATGCTAGGCAAATACTTACTGCTTCTATAAAGGTTTAGAAGCTGAAGAACACACATTTGTGTATTACATGCACTGTAATGGCTGGAGGTGAGAAAGATAGACATGATCAGTGTCTTAGGATTTTACTGCTGTGAAGAGTCACCGTGACCAGGTCAGTTCTTATAAAGGAAATCATTTAATTGGGACTGGCTTAGTTCAGAAGTTTAATCCATTACTGTCATGGCGGGAAGCATGGTGGCGTGCAGGGAGACATGGTGCTGGAGAGGCAGCTGAGAGTTGCACATCTAGAGCCAAAGGCAGCAGGATAGAGTGTGACACTGGGCCTGGCTTGAGCATCTGAGACCTCAAAGCCAATCCCCAGTGACATACTTCCTTCAACAAGGCCAACCCACTCCAACAAGGCCACACTTGGTGACCAAGCATTCAAACAAATGAGTCTGTGGGTGTTATTCCTATTCAAACCACCACAATTAGGGAAGGGGCACAGAGGCCTGACTGGTTGGTGACATTTTATTCTACCGTGGATACTGAGGAGTCCATGGACACTGACATTATTTATGCTGTTGTACCCTGGAATATTCTATAACATGTTTTTAAAGATCTAAAGCAAATATTAAAATGTAAAGTCTGGAAATGGCATATTATACTACTGTTTTTTCATTTTTAATATCCCAAATACTTCCTAATTAAAATGTAAACCAGTAATAATCACAATAATCCACAGAATTCCACAAGGGACTCCCATAGCTGGGAGCTTTGTGTTAGAACCTGCTGTAGTCCAGACCGTGCCTGGGGCACTGGGTTCAAGTATGGGCACAGTTTCTCCTGTCCCTTCTACCTTTCCTAAGGTGGCTGTCAACATCCACTTCACTCTCTCCCTAGTGCCCTCAGGCCACTTGAACATACGAGAGGTGAGTCTAGTGGGACAGAGGCAGCCCTAGCTCCATGGGATTTTTCTGTCAGTCAGCAGAGGTCCTCAAAAACTTGAAACTGGACCTGGAGAAGGACATAGGCAGCAAGCAGAGCAGGGAAGCTCCCAGGAGATCTGTCCAAATCTACAGGTCAGGACACTCGGATACACAAAATCAAAGATGTTCCTTTGAGAGATCGTGATGGGTAAGGGAGACTCAGACCAAGCCATGACCTTCCACAGCCCATCGGGCCCTAAAACACTGTGAGCTGCAGGTTTGTGGTGGCCTGCCCCAGGCCCTGTATTCGTTCCCTGGACCACAGGCTTCTAACCTCACTATGGCTCTTGAGGTCAGGGCTGGGTTTGCACTCTCTCCTGACATATTTCTGGATAGACTAACTAAAACTTTTGAAATGAAGAAAAGTTCAGACTGCTATTTCTGGTCTCATGAAATGAGTGAGTCCAAAATGCCCATTCACTAGAGACACGTTTTTATGCTGACTGATTTTCTAAGTTAAGCTTCACCTAGCTCACCCCTTGGGGATGAACATCTCCTGAAGTAGGTATTTGTCTGGGTAGAAAGTCTGTAGCAGCTCTCCACAGCTAAGGTACCTGATTACTGTTCAGGACCATTTTAGCTACGGCAGTTTTCTTCTGCAGTGCTTGCTTGAAAGACATAATGTCACACACATCTGCCTGGTCTTTTTTTTTAATTTAATTTTTTAAATATGAAAAATATCCAAACATGTTTTGGCAGATTGAAGAGAATTGTTCTTGAGATGTTCAAAGCCACAATGATAACACCCACTGAATGGTGCTGGGTACAACATGCACCCCCTGCGTGCCTTCTTGCCATGCACTACGAGCCTCAGACTGAAGCAATAACCGGTCCTGGCTGGCCTCTAAGTTGGCCAGCCAGAGAAGAATGCCTTTGGACCCGCTGGTTTCTGCTCATCATCCCATGAGGTTGTGTCTATGTCTCCCTGAGAATACAGAAGCATCTCAGGGACAATTTCATTTCCTCTTTGTCTCCTCTGGCCTCATAGCACACATTCAGGATGTGCTGGGCCAAACTGAACAGCATGGAGTTAAACTTGTCAAAGAGTTCTTACACTGCTGGCATAGCTCCTCCTCCTCCCGCATCCTGGGCAGCTTCCTGAGGGGAGGTATATCTGTATAGACTAAATGGTTGAAATTAGTCCCCAAGTTGGTTGAAATGCTAGCCTCCAATATGAGTATACTCAGATTGGATTTTCAGGTGATTTAGGTTAGAGGAGGTCACAAAGACTGGGACCCAAGCAAAGACTAGTGTCCTTGTGAGACACACAGAGGACTAGAGGTGTACCTCTGAGCCTTTGCCTAGCATGTTCCCAACACCAGAGAACAAAGGAAATTAATTAATTAAATTGAAAATAAATAAAAGCTACTCAATTGTGGTGGTTTGAATAGTTTTGACCACTATAAACTCATGCGTTTGAATGCTTGGTCCACAGGGAGTGGAGTTATTACAACCTTTTGGCTTGCTGGAGTACTGTGGCCTTGTTGCAGGAGTATGTTACTGTAGAGGTAGATTTTGAGGTCTCTTATGCTCAAGCTAGGCCCAGTGACACACAGTCTCTTGCTGCCTGTGGATCAAGATGTAGAACTCTCAGCTCCTTCTTCCAGTACCATGTCTGCCTGCATGCTGCTCTGTTTCCCGGCCATGATGATAATGGACTAAACCTCTGAAACTGTAAGTCAGCCCCAATTAAATGTTTTCCTTTGTAAGAGTTGCTGTGTTCATGGTGTCTCTTCACAGAAGTTAAACCCTAAGAACACTGACACTGGCCACATGGAAAACACAAAGAGCTGTGAATAGGCCAAGGGGAAAACTGTCTCGCCATGAGCCGTGCTGCATGCCAGAGCCAGAGCTGTGAGGCATGCCTTAAGGCCCTCTACATCAGCGACTCTCAGCCAGTGGGTCGAGACCCCTTTGAGGGCATCACATATCAGATATCCTGTATATCAAACATTTACACTACAATTCATAACAGCAGCAACATTACAGTTATAAAGTAGCAACGAAATAATTCTATGGTCGGGGTTCACCCCAGCATGAGGAACTGTATTAAAGGGTCGCAGCACTGGGAGGGTTGAGAACCGCTGCTCTATATGGTACTTGGCAAATCTCACGCACAAAGTTTCCACTTTGTCCCACAGGAGCAGCAGCAGAGGCCACCCCAGCACTGAGTTACCACACACACTGTTCTAAGGAAACCCTCCTGGCCTTTCTGGATTAGTGGGTTAAACTAATGGGCAAGAGGCAGACTCTTGAGAAAAAGAATGTTAAACCATAATCCTGTGCTATCTATCAGGAGTTTAAAAAGCTAGCTGTGATCCTAAGCACATCCTTGGGCAGCAGCTTCTCTGTGTCACTGTCCTTGTTTTCTTAGAGCCTCTCTGGGTGGGGACAACCAAGATACAGGGGAGGAGCAGGAAGCACAGAAAGGAGAGCACAGAGGTCAGGGAGGGGATGGCACACTGAGGACAGGGAAGCCTCCACTTGCCTATCTACTGCTGGGCAGGTCGTATAGCTCCCGCCAGAGGGAGAACACAAGCCACCCTGTGCACACCAGGTGCACCTCCAGAGAGACAGGAGGGAGCCCTCTAGTGTCTTCACTTCACCTTTAAGGTGTTCATTTATGAATCTGGATGCTATTTCTCACAATGGCAATTCAACTAGAGAAGTTACTGCAATACAGGTAGCCATCCAACCTATGGGTAGAGAACAAAGTAAGGCCTGTGAAGGCTCTCTGTACTACACAAGTACTGAAATTGTTTTCTAGACAGTCAAGCTAACTATGAAATGAGACTTACAATGTAGGAAATTCAGTAACACGGAAGACACTTGATAGTGCTTGGGAGAGGCCAGAGGTTACACACAATATGCCGTTTATACAGGGAGCTTGTGCACCTAGGGACCTTGAGCTCCATGGAGGAGGATCTGGAACCAAATAGCAAAGGATGACTCTTCTGTTATGGTACACTCCGAGAGAGACGACCGGCCTGTAAAATGCCTTTCCTGTTTTTTTCGCCCTCCATGGTTAACCTGAGGAGAGCCTCAGGAATGCAAAGTCCTCACTCTACTGATGACTCCATCTCCAGCCCCTCATTAAAATCAAAGAGTCTTTAATGCTGGGGAGAAAGCTCTTTAACGATATTTTAAAAGTTAGCTGCTTTGATACCAGTGACATAAACAGACTCGATAGGAAAGGACCACGCCATAACTATGGATGATTTCTTTTTTAACTTAAAACATTTTTCCTCCTGGCTCAGTTGAATATTTGCCTAGCATGTATGAGGTCCTGGGTATATCCTGAACACCATAAAATAACAGATACTTATAAAAATTCTCTATGAGCATAATTTTGTTTTTAATTGTATTAAGTTTTTAAAAATTTTCAACTAGAACCTAGAACTAAAGGAAGATGCAAACAATGGCACTTCCGGCAGTCACTGTGGTTGGGGGTTCTCAGCACCGAGGACTACACCTCATACCCTAGGAAGCCTGGCCTGGAGCTGCCCAGCTCACCTCGCCTCTCTGCGATCTGCAGGTAACCCGTGGACAGGTACTGTTCCATGTCCTGCTGGAAGGCTTCCTCGAAGAACTTCTGCCGCTCCTTCAACTTCAGTTGCTGGGTGTGCTCCATTTCCAGGGCCTTCTGTGTGTGCGCTGCATCCAGTTCAGCTGAGGAAGCAGACGAGTGAGGTGAGAGCTCCAGAAGGGTCTGGACAGGAGGCTGTACAGGTTTGCCCCAGAAGCCAGCAGCCTCGCCCCATCTGCTGCCTGCTGTCCGTCACTGTCACTGTCACTGAGCACTTCCCCTCAGTACCCTGTTTCACATGGGCACCCTCTCTGCTTCGGGCGGGCGGGAGCTCCCACCACACTGCCTGCTCTCCCATGTCAGTCACTGTCAACTGCCCAGGTGACCCTCCACCAACTGAAGAACAGCTCTTGATCCATCCTGATTGTTTCTACCTAGTCATTCGTCTTTTTTTGCTTAAATAATTATTTATGTATCTGTGTGTGCCTGTGCATATTCACCCAGAGAAGCAGATACTGGGTTGCCAGGAGTGAGCCACAGGGGCAGTTGTGAGCCAACCGATGTGGGTGCTGGGAACAGAAGCCCATGCTCACTCTGCAGGAACACACGGAGACGTCTCTGCAGTATGTGTACAATCTTTGGAGGCTGATTTACAAATACAGTAACACAGGTAAAGACTCGAGTTCCTGGAGGGCTGTACCCATACTTCATCCTTCTTAATATCCTGTCTGCCAGCTGTGAGCTGGAACATAGGGAACCCTCAACAAATGGAGTAAGAGCACAAACATGGAGGGACATTCAGCCTGAAAAAAAGGAAGGAAGTCTGGACCCAGGCTCCACCTTGATGAACCGTGAGAACATATGTTAAGTAAATGAGCAAGTCCCAAGTGTGACTCCACTAAAGCACCTAGAGGACACAACATTACACTTGCGTAGAATCAAAGATGGTGGGGAGGGGAAGAGAAGGAGTGTCTAATAGGTACAGAGGGTTTCAATTTTTAAAAAATAAGGTTATCAGGGTGGGTGAGGCAGCTCAGTTGGTAAAGTGTTATGTGCAAGCCTGAGGACCTGAGGTTGGACCCCAGCACCCATGTGAAAGAAAGCTGGGCATGGGGTGCAGGCCTGTACCTCCAGCACCTCCAAGGGTGGAGAAGGGCAGGCCCTGGGCTCAGTGCTAGCCAGCCTAGGTAAAGCACTGATTTTCAGTCAGTGACACTTGTCCCATAAGGAAAAACGTTTAGGGGTGGATGGTGGGGCCATTTGAAAATTGGTAAGACTTAAATGTATTTTATGCAGTAAGAACACTGGGGAAGAAACATTGCCAGCCTTGAGAAATGGCTCAGCAGTTAAGAGCACATATTCCTCTTCCAGAGAACCAGAGTTCAACTCCTGCCACCCACAAAGAGAACCTCATAGCTTTCTGTAACTGCAGCTCCAGGGATCTGACGCCTCCGGCCTCTGTAGGCACTGGGACTCACAGAGACAACACACGATTGCAATGATGTAATCAGGTGACTTTACACAGAACAAGCAGCAGATTGCACAATGGATCTGAGCCCTGACTTTCTCCCCAGTACTGCTTCATTCCCTTCAGCGTAAAAACTTCTGAGTGCACCATCCTCTGTGATGACACACCTTAAAACTCAGTAACAGAATTTAGTTTTGACCTCACATCAAGTATATAATGTCTTGTACTTATAATATTCTGGACCTTCTTGTACTCTAATCCACACACATGCCAGGAGTACAAACTAATGTTAGCCACAACAAGAGAGACAGGAAAGTAAACATCCTCTGGGTGGAGGACTCTAGGGTTCACTCTGAACACTTCCAAGACCTTGCCCACCCTGGCGGTCCCTTCAATAAGGCTTCTCTCATTGACTCATCCCTAGCTTCCCTCCAGCCTTTCATACACCCCACTTGTGGTAAAATCCTTGCAGTTTTCACAGAACCCCAGGTAGAAATCTATTGCCAGCTATAACTAGTTTAACCTTTCCAAGATGCCACTTTGTCCTCTACACAGGTTAGGAAAAAGTACTCATCTTTTAAGGTTGTTTTCAGGATGCAGGAGTGACATATATGACCTATCAGTAGTGCACAGTGGCCAGTAACTGACAGCCAATATGCGGTCAGGCATGGGGCATGCCTGTAATCCTAGCACTTGGAAGATGAAGCAGAGGGATAGGAATTCCCAGACTACATGAGACAGTCCTTCATCCCCTCCCACTCTTCCCCTCCTCCTTTCACAGATACAGACAGACAAATGTTACCAAGAACCAGAATCAAGTACAGCAGTGAAATCTCAGTCACCCCAGCCTTCAGAAGCCATAACCTTCCGGCTCCCTCAAACATCTGCGGAGCCGTGCCCTCAGGAAAAGCTGCATGAAGAGGACACCGACTCATTTGTTGTGTTTCAGCAGCCACTGTATCTGTTAGATACCTGACACTGCCAAGTGCACCAGTGCAATTCACCTCTAAAACACAACACATTTAGAGGTAAAGTGGTTCAAAGAAGAATTCTAAAATAAGCCATTCAAAATCAAAGATCAATTTAGAAATTGTCAAAAGGGATTCACTTAAAGAAGATTGTATTTTAACTGACTCAAGATGGTCTGTAAAGGAGTGAAGGTGTTTCATTTTCTTAGGACTACTATGATGACCTCACGAGTCTCAATTACTGTCTGTATGGATTTTCGTCTTCATTCTTTATGATGAGAGGAAATTCAGTCATGTCTCCATCCCTCCAGAGGCAAGGTGAGGAGAGTATGGGTTATGGAACT
>CAJQZJ010004381.1:12636780-12660535 GCA_907164525.1 Lophiomys imhausi | reverse complement strand
GGTGAAGCCAGGTCAACACTGAGACGTGGACACTGTGACACTACACTGTCACCCACAAAATTCAAGCTTGACAATCATGCAATCAGACTGTCCCCTTCCCCCCAAAACCCTCCCAAAACTTACAAAGTTCTAAATAAGTTTTGTGTTAGATTGCATTCATAGCTACCTGGGGCAGGTTGGCCACACCAAGTAGGATTTCAAAAAACGGCCCCAAGATCAAAAAGAAAAAAACTCAGAAAAAAAAAAAAAAAGTTTTTTCCACCACATGTCTGAAGTGGTCCCCTCACTCCA
The DNA here is from genome assembly GCA_907164525.1 of Lophiomys imhausi. NCBI lineage: Eukaryota > Metazoa > Chordata > Mammalia > Rodentia > Muridae > Lophiomys > Lophiomys imhausi. The sequence goes on along the minus strand of CAJQZJ010004381.1, from coordinate 12,660,244 downwards.
TTACCAAGTCACACGTATGTCTTAATGGAGTTACTCAGAACACAGAAAGATTAGACTACCACTTCAGATGCCACAACCAAGTCATACTTAGGGCACAGGTGGGGCAGACGTATATGAAGTTTACAAAAACTAACACACATGCAATTTCAGGACCAGCCTCACTCCACTTGCTGTCCCCTGGGACAAAAGACAGTGAGGCACTGATGACAGCAGGGGAATTGGAGCAGCTTAATCTAGACTGTACAAAGACAAGCACCGAATTAAATATGAGAAAAATTTTAGTAACTTTTCATTCACGATAATTAAGACTTTAAGGATTACTTTTTTTCCAAGACAGGCTTTTCTCAGTCATCATGGACTCGCTTTGTAGACCAGACTAGCCTCAAACTCAGAGATCCACCTGCCTCTGCCTCCCAAGTGCTGGGACTAAAGGTGTATACTTCTAAAAAAATCTGTAATAATTACAATCCAATGTTTCATTGTGTCAGGAAACATGAACATCAGACAACTGTAATCTATGGAACATGATCATGGAGAACTGTGATACTTCTGTGCAGTTTTACACATAGATCCTTCCACAGCTGTTTTTGGATTAAAAACAGCTGTCAGAGTACAGGACCATTAAAAGGTGAGAGCTGCCAATGTTTTCATGCATTGCACTCACTTAACGGTCTCTAGATTCTTCAACAGCGTTTGTGTAGACAGTTTTTGAACAAAGAGCACAAATAAGAAACAGCGACGTAGCTCCAGGAAGCTCATTTGTGCAGCATGATGAGCCCCGGGTCCGATGTCCATCCAGGTAGTGCGGGAAGCCCCAGTGACAGGGCTTCTGTTCTCTGGGGTTCTGACTTCCCTTCTCCATGCATGAGATGACACTTCTCAGCTTTTAACGCTTCTCACTTTGGAACTGACTTCAGATCCAAGTCCATCTTGAGTGATACGAACTCTCACATCCCGCTGACTGGATTAAGTGTCCCACAGACAGACATGTACAGATTCTGGGCCTCTCCTAATGCTCAAGTTTCACATAATCACAGACCGACAGCACAATGCACAGAGCTTGCTCAGATACTCCCTGTGCATTGTACTGGGTATGGAGTGTGTGTGTGGGCTGCTCTGTGCACAGTCTCACCAGCTTAAGGCCTGTGCGGCCTCTGTCTAGGTACTCCACTGCACATCGTAAGGCTCCGTGGGTTGTTCCTCTGTAATCACAGTCATCCTTCTTCAAGCACGGATCTAGTCTCCAAAACTACTGTCTCATAAATGCCACACCAACAGAATCCTGATGGCTTTTCTCGCTCAGCCTATTGACTTCAGCTTGTCTGCACTGCTGTAGGAGCCTAAAACATGTTCCTTCTATTTTGGGGGAATTCATAGTAACTCAAGTGCCCAAGGATAGATGGGTGGATTCAAGCTCTGAGCTATCATGAATAAAGCTGGTATAAACATTTATACAAGTTTCTGTGTGAATATAAGTGATTTCTAAGACCAATGTCCAAAAGTACATATTCTGGGTTGTATAGCAAGGAACAGCCAAAACGCATTGAAAACGGCCCATCCCACTGCACACCCGAAGTCAATGGGTGAGTGGTCCTGTTTCCCCGCATCCTTACTGGTGTGCACTGGGGTTCAAAGCCCTCTCCTTCCCTACAGCAGTGCTGTCTGTCCTAAGTTGCAGCTTCATCATAAGCAGCTGCTGTTTCTTTACTTTATAAAGGTCCCTGATGTAACACTGTCCTAATTTACTTCCTGTCACATCTGGGCTTATTAAACATACGTAACTGTAAGAAACTTTGTTCAGAAACTTAAGGCCTTTTATTTTTTTAAAGATTTTATTTATTTATTTTATGTATGGGTACTTTATCTGCATGAACATCTGCAACCAGAAGAGGGCATCAGATCACGCTGTGGATGGTTGTGAGCCACCATGTGGTTGCTGGGAATTGAACTCAGAACCTCTGGAAGAGCAGCCAGTGCTCTTAACCGCTGAGCCATCTCTCCAGCCCCCTTAAAGCCTTTTAGACAAGAAGACATACAAAACTTTATTATTCTTGTTGAAACCGTTTATTATCTAACGACAGCTGCACTTCTGTCCCGCGACAGCTCCCACTGGACACTCACCCATTCTTAAAGTTTCTCCTGTGTTCCTGCTTCTAGCACAGACATGAATGCAAATTACCACACAAGAGATGCTAAAAAAGATTTTCCTGGAATTAGGATTATATTACATGTATTTTAAAAACATCAATTCCTGACACTTGCATTTCAAAAGCATTTAAAAGTTTCATATGCTATCTGGGAAAGAACAATCTAGAATGCTGGAATTCATGCTTTTATTTTATTCTTTGATCTTTTATGATGCTGGGAAGCACGCCAGGCACTAACACATACCAGGCAAGCTCTACTAACAAGCTATACCCCAGCCCTCATTAACACTGTCTCTAATAGAAAGTTAGAAGACTTCTTACCCTACTCAGAAAGCACACAAAGGAACAGCCTTGTGCATCCTCTCTCATATTGAATGGCACTTATTCTAAGTTCTGCATGCAGCTGTGAGAGGAAAATCCTTACCCACCATGTAGCAGTCAAGCACCAGGCAAGTTCTGGAAGTCCAAATAAATAACGTTTAGAGCACCACAGACATTCATGGCAGTTCCAAACACAGTGACTATGAGCGATTCCTGGAAATGCAGTTTTCTAAAACCTCAGGCTACAGGAAATACTATTCTAGTATCTGCACTTCCAGAACACTTGGTACATTTCTGTAAATTAATTACTCTGAAGGAAATGCCTATTATCTTGGCTTTTACAAAAATATGTACCACAGAAACACAAGGCCTACTGGATGGTCAGAGACTGCTCTTCCCTGAAGTCTGCTCCGTCCTGGGCATGTGGTCACATGGAGGGCCGTGCCCAAAAGGGTACTGCTGGCTGCGCTTGAGAGCACAGGCCTTGATCTGCGCACCACTCACTCCTCAAACCCCACACTAAGAGGCTGAATGGTTAACACATCCAATCCTACAGTCTGTTTTTACTTATTTTTGATTAGGCAGAAAAATCTATGAATATATTATTTCAGCATGAAAGGATTTCAGATCTTTGAAATTAGAGCACAACAATTAAAAGACAATTAATTAGAACGTTTTTATACATTCACCTTTCTGGTTGTTTCAGCTTAAAGGACACTAACAAGGACAGAAAGGACATCTCAGCATCATCCTTCACTCCTAACCCCCACAAGAGCCATTCAAAACAAGCTTGGGAGTGAGGGAAGGTAAGACAGGTGCTGGCCACACAGTCAGTGTGGAGACCTCATGAGGCATTAACCCGCTCAACACGCAGCAAGGGGCAGGTCAGCAGAAGGCCTGGTGGTCTGCGATGAGGTCAGTGCTATCAGATGCTGTCCTTTCTGCAGAGCAAGCCACTGAAAGGGCGAATGGGTAAGCCATGTCTCGCCCGGTGACAATGCTTTTCTGGGATGTGATGACAACATAAACAACAGACCAAATGCTGCATAAAGACTCAGGAGAACATCACGCTATCCCATTCTCAGGCTTGCTCTAATGGGGACACGTGCACGCGCACACACAGCCACCCAGCAGCACCATCAACAGACACTATCATGTTCACCTTCCACCCCACAGGATACATAACCAGCCACTACACCACAGGTTGGCGACACAATCCTCATGAGCAGATCCATGCTTTGTCCCCAACTCCAGAACTAACAGATGTGAAAGTGGGTTCTCATCTTCCCCATTCTCAGAAACAATGGAGATGTTTTCAAACCACTTCCACTTGGAGTTTCATATGCCATAAAATTAAGACTACAGGCAAAACTATAATAAACTAAGTTTTCAAAAGAAAAAGAAAAGAGAGCTGAGAAAGAGGATGTGCCAACAGATGGCACTGAGAGGCAATGCGTGTGGCTCCCACTGTGCACTGACACTACAGTGAAGCAAGTGGCCTGATCATAATCACGTGCATCACAGAAATGACCAAAGTTCTGCACCCTGGACGTCGCTACACTATCCTGGGTGCCGTGGTGTTTTCACCCACACTGTGCTGCTTAGTTTGTTTTTGGTTTTTGTCAGCTTGACATCATCTGGGAAGAGGGAACCTATAATGAGGAGATGCCTCCATTAGACTGGCCGATAGACAAGCCTGTGGGGCATTTTCCTAATTGGTGACGGATGCGGGAGGGCCCAGTCCACTGTGGGAGGTGCCACTCCTGGGCAAGTGACCCTGGGTTGCACAACAGAGGATGCTGAGCAAGCCATGAGAGCAACTCAGTAAGCAGCTTGTCTCTATGGCCTCTGCTCCAGTTCTTGCCCCAGGTTCCTGTCCTGACTTGCCTCTAGGATGAAATTAGTCCCTTCCTCCCCAAGTTGCTTTTGGTCATGGTGTTTATCAGAGCCACCAAAAAACAAAAAACAAAAACCAACCCCCCTCCCCTAAAAAAACTCCCAAAATAGTCGGGTGTGGTGGCTCACACCTTTAATCCTAGCAGAGGGAGGAGGATCTCTGTGAAAAACCAAAATGACACATAATGGACTATGCTCTGTGAAAATGTGAGGGAAAAATAAGCCTTTCTTCCCAATCTTGTTTAAGTATTTTGGTTATAACAATGTGAGAGTAACTAATAATATATAATAAGTTCTGTATAATGTATGATAGGTCAATATTTCCTTCCATATGGTGACTTTCAGCTTTTCAATACACTCTGCAGTACATATGTATCTTTGTTTTGTTTTGGTGTGGTTTTTCTGAGATACGGTCTCACTAGTCAGCCCTGCCTAGCCTGGAACATGGTATGCAAACCATGTGAAATGTCACAGCCTCCTGAATCTAGGGTTATAGGAATACATCACCAGGCTTAATTTCAAATATTTTTATTTTAATGGATTTCTGTCATTATTGTTTGTTTGTTTGTAGACAAGATTTCTCTGTGTTAAATAGCGCTGGCTGTCCTGAGCTCACTTTGTAGACCAGGCTGGCCTTCAACTCACAGAGATCTGCCTGCCTCTGCCTCCCGAGTGCTGGGATTAAAGGCATGCGCCACCATGCCCAGCTCTTTCATTATTTTTGAAAATAATTTTGTTATAACTTCTTGTTTTGTTATTAAATAGTTTTAAAACTAAAGATCCAACTAAGCATAAGATGCTACGAATATATTAAGTATAACCTAATTCCAAGCAGCCACAGGAAATATATATAATCAAATCAACTAACATCTTAATTTTTTTCTAGTGTGTTATAAAGTTAAACAGTTCTTTTAAGAATTCTATGTATTCATAGCCTCATGATGGTGACCCACGCCTTTAATTCCAGCATTTGGGAGGTAGAGGCGGGGGTCGGCGGATCTCCGAATTACAGGCTAGCCTGGACTACAGATCGAGTTCCAGGACAGCCTGGGCTACACAGAGAAACCCTGTCTGGAAAAAGCAACCCCTCCCCACAAAAACCCACAAACAACAACAATAACAAAAACTCCATTTATTTCTATGTAATGTTTGAACTTCATGTGAATCCGTTTGCCATGCTTGCTTTCTAACCTTTTCTGGGACTTACTGCTGTGTAGATATAGGAGAAACCACGGACACCTTTGAAGAAAGGAAGACAACAGTGCAGCCCTAGAGTGGACTAAAGCAGGAGCTTTTGGCCAACACGAAGGCATCAGTGCCTGGCAGAAAGACGGACCACAATGTGAATAAGACAAATACGAAATGTCTGAGGATCATCACTATTCATTTAAATGTTGTTGACACAACCTCACCTTCTGTTTTTTCTGACTCCTACATTATAGACAGTGAACAGCTCTATGAGAACAGCTTAGAAATGGAATTACCAGTCAGAAAATAACACCACGAAGCTGCCTTCCCAGCAATAAGTGCAAGCACCCTGCCACCTACCCATGGCTCCCCAAGCAAGTGACACCCCAGTGTTGTCACCACACTCAGCACTCTGCTCGCAAGCACACTGCCACCTACCCATGGCTCTCCAAGCAAGTGACACCCCAGTGTTGTCACCACACTCAGCACTCTGCTCGTCCGCTCACTATCCTCTGTACTCCAGTAACGGGTGCCTTGTCATGGCCACTACATGCTTGCCTTTCACTCATTCCAAGCAACAGTCCTTCTTTCAGGGCAGATGCTCTTTCAAGTATTGTGTGGTCTAACTGATGCAAACATCTAAGGTATATATATATATATATATATATGTTCTTGACAATCACCAACCGGGGACTTCATACTAACTACCCAATGTCAGGAGCAAGGGAACACTAGCCATGCAGGTGAGTGGTGACAGGCGATTGCAAAGCTGCAGGAGGCGCCAATATGCCATTACATGGGCTGAGAACAAAGAACACAATCATCAAGGCTAAAGCTAGGAGCAAGAAGTGGCTACTGGCTTTCAAGGAAAAGCAATGGACAATGGCATCACAGTGACCCATACAGTCACCGCAGTGTCCAGAACAGGCGATGGCCAGGATATGGCAGTGATCCATGTGAGCGGTGCAGTGTGCGCCAGACACCTGGCCATTATCGAGGCAATATTACCCAAGCAACCTGTACCACATCAGAAATGTCATACAAAAATATAAGTCAAAACAGCATGGTGGCTCATGTCTGTATTCTTAGCATTACCGAGGCTGAGTCAAGATTGCCTTTAGTTTAAGGCCTTCTGGGGCTATATGGTGAGTGAGTACCAGGCCAGCCTGGGCTACACTTTAAGACTTTGTGTCAAAAACCAAAAACTGAACAGCCAACAACACAACAGAAGAGTTACTATCAACTGACAAAATACAGCCTCTGAACTACTCCTCAAAATTTGTATTTATAAAATAATGTTTTGAGCTTTTACTAGTTGATAATTCCAACTAGACAGAGACTAAAGGATGCTTAGAATGTTTAGAGTGGCACACCATCTGGAGATTCACCTGGTAAATGAAAGGAGCATACTAGCAGGGATTCTTACACTGTAAACTGAGGCCAGCCAGAAAAATCTCTCAAGTATTGTGTTTCTTGTGATTGCTGTCATCTGTTTACAGCTGAGGCTGGCCTTGAACTTTTGATCCTCCTGCTTTCTTCTCCCAAGTACTGGGATTGTAATCATGTGCCCTACCCCTGGCCTCCTTAGCATATGTGTAACTCAACTGCTGAGTGTACAGCCACTTCTCTGGTCACCATCACAAACAATGACAAAAGCAGCTTAAGGAAGGAGAGGTTATTTTGGTTCACAGTTTGAGGACATGATCCATCCAGGCAGGGGTATCCTGGTGGCAGAACTGTGGGGCAGCTCGCACTGGATCCATTTCAGAATGGGTCTTCTCTGCTCAGTTAAACCTTCCCAGAAACACCTTTACAGAAATACCCAGGTATGTGTTTATGGTGATTTGAATCCTGTCAAGTTTAACCATTACTCCAAATAGAAATTTCTAAAACAGACCCATCATGTTTTGAAAATTGTGTCTATTTATTTATTTATTCATTCATTCATTCATTCATTCATTCATTCATTTATTTATTTATCTTTTTGAGACATGGTCTCTCTATTTAGTCTTAGCTAACCTAGAACTTGCTATATAGACCAGGCTGGCCTCAAACTCACAAAGACCTACCTGCCTCTGCCTCTCAAGTGCTGGGATTAAAGGCGTGTGCCACCACTTTTAATGACCTCTAGTGTTAGCTATTCCTTTATAATGGGTATGTACCAATGCAACACACAAGTTACTAGCTCTCCTGCATTAGGTTATGTTCTTTCACTATCCTAGGCATTAAATTCTAGAGTAAAATTTAATAGTAGTAGAAATTAAATTCTAGGGTAACTGGGAACCTATTAATCAGTGACTAGGAGCCAGGAGACTCAGTGTTCAGGAAACATCTATTTGAGAAAATGCTTAGTCTAGGCCAAAACTGAAATAGTAAATCATTTAGTACATGACCGCAAACAGGAAACAGGGACCCTAAAAACAAGAAAAACCCTCTTGTTAACTGATAACAGCCTTCCTGTAAACCAAGTCAAAGGGGCAGGGACCTGGGACCACAGCCACTCAAATCTCTAACCCTGACAGGCCTGCAGAGGTTGCACATGGGATTCTGACTTGCAGAGAGCACAGACCTCAGGATTCAGTGCCATGAGCTGACCCCACCCGCTGGGCACGAGGGTAAGACATGACAGAAGGAAACAGGCTGTGGAGGGTGTGAGGGCCACACACAGTGTCTCTATCTCTTTCCCTCTCCCATGCTATTAAGTTCTGTTCATTTAGAGAATCCCAGTGCCCCAGAGTTGGGGGCTTGGCTCAGAAGAAACCATGTCCATGGAAACCCTGTGCCAGGCTCTGGAAGTGGCCTTCCTGTCCTAGGCAGCAGAGCAGGAAGCAGAACGTTTTTCAGAACTTGCATTTCTGCTGAGTGCTACCATTCTGTCTGCTTTGTTCCACAGGCTGCATGTATCCCAGGCTGATGTCAAATTCATGACAATACCCCTGCCTCAGCCTTCCAAGTGCTTGGGATTACAGATGTCGCCCACTACTTTCTTTCTGGAAACCAGATTTTCCCAAAAGCCACTCTGGTCGCTCTGACTGTGTACTGCTTATTTAACAGAGATGGCTCCAGAAAGTACCTCCAGGGGCAGCCACTCTGCTCCAGCCTAAGGACTACATCAGGTATCCAAACCGCGTGCGTCCCACCCACATATCCTAGTCACTCCTCAGCTAAAATACCGCTTCCTCACACAGCACTCTATGACCTGCCATCCAAACGGAACCTGCCAACTAGGAAACACATGAGGAGAACAGGAGAGCCTCAGTGTCAGGTGAGGCAAAGAGTTATGGGACGCTGCAAGAAAGCAGAATCCATTTTTTTTTTAATTAAAAGACACCATTAAAATGAAAACATCTGAAGCAAATCAGATTTGGGAGGCAGAGACAGGATTATAACAAGTTTGAGGCCAACACAGTTTACATAAAAAGTTCCATACCAATCAGGCCTAACTAGAGAAATCTTACCTCAAAACTAAACAAAAACCAACCAACAAAACCAAACCCCCACCAAAACAAAATGTATTATTTGTGCTTCAAAACATACTGAAAAACTGAAAATCCCTATACGAGGAAAATACTGGGAAACTAAAGAACTAGCCAGCTTCCATGTTAGGCGTAAAAGCCATCTTACTTACAGTAAAGATAAACAAGGTTCATTCCTGTTTATGATTAAACCATTTTCTCAAGGATTGGGCTATGCCCCACCTGTAACCTTAACTACAAAGGGTACTGAACTGTCTGTTCCAGGAAGGGCAATCGTGTCTTTGTTTCAAAAAGCTATGTATAACCATCTGCAACCCTATCTTTGTTTCAAAGGGTTGTTATGACTACCTGTTGTTATGACCACCTTGCAATCATGTCTTTGTTTCAGGAGGTTGTTATGACTAACTTGTTAGGATGTTCTGCTCCTGTAACCCCACCTATTTTGCCTGCCAGATTCTCCATTTGGTATCCCCCTACCCCTGAGCTTTTCATAAAAGCCATGTCTTCCTTGTATCCAATGCTGACCTCTTGAACCCTGACTTAGGGGGAAGCAGCCCATGTACATGAAAAAAACTTGCTTTAAATAATTATCTGCTTTAATTAATTTGGCCATGATGATTTGGGTCAGTGGTCTTTCTTCTCCCATCTCTGGGATTAACAAAACCATATATATATATACATATATATATATGGTTGTGTATATATTATACTTGTATAATAAATTAAGTTACTTTTGCATTGCTATAATCAAAATACCCAAAAAGAAAAAAAAAAACAAACAAACAAGTTGGGGAGAAAGGCTTGCCTGGGCTCATACTGAGAGGGATGGTCTGTCATCATAGAGAAGCTCAATGAGTGACAGTACGGCATGCAGAAGTGACTTCTCCATACAAGTGGAAACACTGGGAAGAATCCGAGGCACAGACCAGGAGGCAGAGAATGGCTGGCTCATGGGAGAAGCATTGTGGTTAGAATGTAAAATGTGCCCATAGGCACATGGGTTGAGCACTAGTTCTCAGTTGGTGGCTGTTTTGAGAGTTTGGAAAAATCTTTTGAACTGTGGCCTACTTAGAAGTTATCTCGGAGAGATCCAAGATGGCACCACCATAGAGCAGTGCATCTGAGTAGTAGGTGAATGAGATTAGTCACTGTGGAGTGAATGTGAGGTCCCCTAGCCAACAGTGAAACACAGATGGTGTCTGAATTCCCACAGCGAACATTGAGACCAGTCACCAGGTAAAACAGCCCACGCAGTTCCCGGGAACACCACCCTGAGATCAGCCAGCTCCGTCACCGGTCTGGAGAGGAGCTCCGGCTAGAAGAGAGCTAGCCCAGAGGAGAGCTAGCCCAGGAGTGGATCCAGCCCATGGCTCCAGCCACAGACCAGTGGCCCCGCATGTCTGATATCCAGCCTGCACTCGGACCTGTACACCCAAGAGGGAAAAACAGCTGCACCACAAGAGCAAAGGTAAGTGAGATTTTTTTTTCCCGAGTTTCCAACATGGCGGCACAGTGTGCACTGCAGCAGAGAGGCAGAGACCTAACCCAGTCACAGCAAAGCAATTAGGAGCTAAGACTGCTTGCAAACAGAGCCCGTGACTGTGTGTTCTCCACAAATACTTGGGGCGGGTGGGTCACTCACCCTAGCACCCAAGCATCTGAGGCAGTCAGCAACAGGCACACTGAGGCCGGCACCCATTGTAGGTGGAGCTCCCTGCCTGCACGGTCAGCCTAGCTGGGGTGCCAGAATGACTGGGTCAGTGAAAGGAGAACACAGACCCAACCACAGGCAGAGAGCTGCCTTTCTGAGGAGACCTGTCAGCTCCCAGGTCCTCAGAGGCTAGCCCTCTCCCCACTCCAATCCCCTCTATATTGGTCCAATTGGGTCAGGACTGAAAGGAAAATGACCTTAATCCTACGCTCATATTAATAACAGAAGGCCTAAGGGAGGAAATCAAATACCTCAGAGAGCAACAACAAAGTACTTCAAAGGAGGTGATGGAAATGAATAAAGCACTTAAAGGAATGGAAGACCTGAAAAGGGAAGTTGAAGCAATGAAGAAAATCCAATCCGAGACATCCATAGAACTGGAAAACCTTAAGAAAAGAATCAGAACTACAGACACTAGCATCACCAACAGAATACAAGAGACGGAAGAAAGAATTTCAGGCTCAGAGGACAAAATTGAAGAAATTGATACATCTGTCAAAGAAAATGTCAAATCTAAAAAAGTCCTGACACAAAACCTTCAGGAAATCAAGGACAATATGAAAAGATGAAATCTCAGAATAATAGGAATAGAAGAAAGAATATTCAGCTCCGTGGACCAGAAAATATCTTCAACAAAATCATTGAAGAGAATTTCCAAAATCTAAAAAAAGAGATGCCTATAACTGTACAAGAAGCTTACAGAACCCCAAATAGATTAGACCAGAAAAGAAAATCTTCCCGCCACATAATAATCAAAACACTAAATGTGTAGAACAAAGAAAGAATATTAAAAGCTGCTAGGGAAAAGGGTCAAGTAATATACAATGGCAAACCTATCAGAATCACACCTGACTTTTTTTCAGAGACTCTAAAAGCCAGAAGGGCCTGGACAGACGTCTTGCAGACCCTAAAAAACCACAAATGCCAGGCCACACTACTAATCCCTGCAAAACTGTCAATCAACATAGATGGAGAGAACAAGATATTCCATGACAAAGCTAAATTCAAACAATATCTATACACAAATCCAGCTCTACAGAAGATGTTAGAAGGAAAACTTCAACCCAAAGAGGTTAACTACACACAAGAAAGTGCAGGAAGCAAATAGCATGCCTGCAGCAAAACCAAAAGAAAAGAAGCTCACTCACTCACTATTTCCACCAACATCAAGATGGCAGGAAGTAACAATCACTGGTCATTAATATCTCTCAACATCAATGGACTCAATTCCCCAATAAAAAGGCACAGGCTAGCAGAATGGATGCGAAAACAGAATCCCACATTCTGCTGCTTACAAGAAACACACCTCAGCAAAAAAAAAACATAGGCATTATCTCCAAGTAAAGGGCTGGAAAAAGATATACCAAGCAAATGGACCCAAGAAGCAAGTTGGAGTGGCATTCTAGTATCCAATAAATTAGACTTTCAACCAACATTAATCAAAAGAGATGGGGAAGGACACTACATACTCATCAAAGGAAAAATCCACCAAGATGAAATTTCAATACTAAACATCTATGCCCCCAAATGTAAGGGCACCCACATTCATTAGAGAAACACTACTGAAGCTCAAATCCCACAATGAACCTCACACATTAATAGTGGGAGACTTTAACACACCGCTCTCACCACTGGACAGATCAACGATGCAGAAACCAAACACAGAAATAATGAACCTCACAGATGTCATGAATCAATCAAATGGACCTAATTGATATCTACAGAACATTTCACCCCAAAACAAAAGAATACACTTTCTTCTCGGCACCTCACGGAACCTTCTCCAAAATCGACCATATAGTCGGTCACAAAGCAAGCCTCAACATATACAGGAAAATTGAAATTACCCCTTGTAACTTATCAGACCATCATGGAATAAAGCGAGGCTTCAACAATAACAAAAACAGAGTGCCTGCAAAAACATGGAAACTGAACAACTCTCTCCTCAATGACCTCTGGGTCAGGGAAGAAATAAAAAAAGAAATTAGGGCTGGAGAGATGGCTCAGCCGTTAAAGGCTAGGCTCACAACCAAAAATATAAAAAAAGAAATTAAAGTCTTCTTAGAACTCAATGAAAATGAAGGCACAACATACCCAAACTTATGGGACACATTGAAAGCAGTGCTAAGAGGAAAGTTTATAGCACTAAATGCCTTCAAAAAGAAAATGGGGAGTTCCTATACTAGCCACCTAAAAGCACACCTGAAAGAGCTAGAACAAAAAGAAGCAAACACTCCCAAGAGGAGCAGACGAGAGGAAATTATCAAACTCAGGGCTGAAATCAACTTAGAAACAAAAAGAACAATACAAAGAATCGACAAAACCAAAAGATGGTTCTTTGAGAAAATCAACAAAATAGACAAGCCCTTAGCTAAACTAACTAAAAGGCAGAGGGAAAATACCCAAATCAACAAAATCAGAAATGAAAAGGGGGAAATAACAACAGACACTGAGGAAATCCAAAGAATCATTAGGTCCTACTTCAAAAACTTGTACTCCACAAATTTGGAAAATCTAAATGAAATGGACAATTTTCTTGATAGATTCCACCTACCAAGGTTAAATCAAGAACAGGTAAACAAATTAAACAGTCCTATAACCCTTAAGGAAATAGAAGAAGTCATTAGAAGTCTTCCCACCAAAAAAAGCCTAGGCCCAGATGGTTTCAGCACAGAATTCTACCAGACATTCAAAGAAGAGCTAACACCAATATTCTTCAAACTCTTCCAGAACATAGAAACAGAAGGAATACTGCCAAACACATTCTATGAGGCCACAGTTACCCTGATGTCTAAACCTCACAAAGACCCAACAGAGAAAGAAAATTTCAGACCAATTTCCCTTATGAACATGGATGCAAAGATACTTAATAAAATACTTGCAAACCGGATCCAAGATCACATCAAAAGTATCATACACCATGATCAAGTAGGCTTCATCCCAGGGATGCAGGGGTGGTTCAACATTAGAAAATCCATCATGTAATCCACCACATAAACAAACTGAAAGAAAAGAACCACATGATCATCTCTTGGATGCTGAAAAAGCTTTTGACAAAATAGAGCACCCTTTCATGATAAAAGTCTTAGAGAGATCAGGCATACAAGGACCATATTTAAACATAATAAAGGCAATTTACAGCAAGCCAATAGCCAACATCAAACTAAATGGAGAGAAACTTAAAGCATTTCCTCTAAAATCAGGGACAAGGCAAGGCTGCCCACTCTCTCCATATCTCTTCAACATAGTACTTGAAGTTTTAGCTAGAGCAATAAGACAACTAAAAGAGATCAAGGGGATACAAATTGGAAAGGAAGAAGTCAAAGTATCCCTATTTGCAGATGATATGATAGTATACATCAGTGACCCCAAAATTCCACCAGAGAACTTCTACAGCTGATACACTCCTTCAGCAAGGTGGCCGGATACAAAATCAATTCAAAAAAATCAGTAGCCCTTCTTTCACAAAAGATAAATGGGCTGAGAAAGAAATAAGGGAATCAACACCCTTCACAATAGCCACAAATAATATAAAATACCTGGGGGTAATCTAACCAAGCAAGTGAAAGACCTGTATGATAAGAACTTCAAGTCCCTGAAGAAAGAAGTTATCTCTGGGAAATGGTTTGCTTTTTTGAGTTATCTCATGCATGCAGTGCTCTTAAGAGGCCATAAGAGGGCATCAGATTATTTGGAATTAGATTTACAGACAGCTGTCAGTTGCCATGTGGGTGCTGGAAATTTGATCCTGTACAACAGCAGTAAAAATGGTCTTAAGTGCTAGGCCATTCCTGCACCTCTGGGGAATGGGTCTTAATGGTCTTAACTCTGTTTTGCCCCAAACTTTCTGCTTCCTGCCTGTCACTACAGTGTGTCTGGATCACATGCTCATACTGCACAGACCAAACTGATCTCGCTGTCATATCTTCTCTGCCAAATGGTCTATTCCCTCTCAACCATGAACCTAAATAAATCTTTCCTTAAGTGTTTTCTGTCACAGACATGGGCACACTGATGAGAAAGTAATTAACATGGAGTATTACCCTCAAAGGTGACCTGCTTCTTCCAGCCTTCATATTGCCAGCATTTTAAAATGCCCAATATTAGTAGTTATTAGTCAGGCCCAAATCAAAATCACAAGAAATGCTACACAGTCAACTTTTTTGACTATAATTAAAAAAGACAGATAAAGGCTTGAAGGTATCTCTTCATAAGAGAGTGCTTGTTTAGCATGTCTTATCCCTGGAATCAAACCTCAGCAATACAAAAACAAAACATACTGACAAGTGCAGACAAGGAGAAGCAGAAACTGGAACTGCACTATGCCGCTATCTGAAATATAAAGGTCACTGCCATCCTGGAAAACTTTAGTGGCTTCTCCAAGGAAGAGTAAGCAGAGTTCATTCAGCACACTACTTAGCGACATCTGTCCTAAGACTCTACCCAAGATGAAGTAAGACAGATCAGGGTAAAGCCTTGGACAGAAGGCTCATGGCAATATTACTCACAAAAGGGAGTGAAGTACCAGATACCTAGTGCACTGTAAATCTATCTCAACACGTAAATAAAGAAGACATGTGACTACATGTAATACATGTCATTTACATGAAATAACCAGGAAGTCTACAGATAGAAAACTGCCTATGCTTGCTTGAAGCTGGGATTAGGAATGGAAAGTCATCTTTTGGGGATATTGTTCTAAACTAGGCTGTGGTAACAATAACTTTTCAAATACATTAAAAACATTCAAGTATACACTTAGAAAGGTAATTTTATAATCTATATGCTACACTCAACAAAAATGTTAAAGCCTTCTGTAGCTGCCCTGAGCACCACGGTGAAGTGACAGCATATTAAGCACTCAGGAGAAATACAGAGTAGTACCTGCTTGCTTGCTTGCTTCCTCCTTCCCCTACTTTCCCTCCCTCCCTCCTTCCTTTCTACAAGGCAACAATGCAGTAGGAAGAGCCAGTCTCTGAAGTCAAGACCATAATGCTTGGCCATCTGCCTCAACACTGACTACAAGGTGTCATGTTAACAACGTGTGTGTAAGATGGTAAACGTTTCCTGACAGGGTGCAGGGCTGTTTATGAAAACAGGAGAAGCAGGAAGGTCACTGTCAGCCCCATCATCTTTGAAGTGGGTCACAGACCTTCACTCCAGATGTCCTCCCTATATCCAGAAGAGAACTTCTTCAAGACACAGAGGCATGGAGGAGGCTGACCACTTGGCCTTACTGAGCCTCCCCCAGTTCACTATATTAGCTTGTACCTACTTCGTTCAGTAACACTCTGCACAACTGTCTCCACACCATCAAACTCAACAAAGAACAGCCTTTCTTGTTCCTGGGGTCTTCCGTGTCAGAAGCAGTGTGCACCATGCAAAACTTTCATTAAACAATACTTGGCCATGAGCCTAGTGATAAGAAAGAAAAGGTTACTTTGGAAGAAGCTCTCTGAGGTCAGCTGTTGTCAGTTACTCCAGTCTCAACACATGCCAGGTTCTCAGGCCTTCTCCTAGTTGCTTCAGGCTGCCAAGTGTGGCACGTTCTCAGACCCTCTATGTATCCCCTTGTCAGTACCCCCTTACCTGGCCACCCTGTCTCAATCACATCCCTGAGATAGCAATGTCCCTTTGACCAACCCCAGGAAGGTGTCTCTTGTCTGCTGAACACCATGCTTTGAAGAGTTCCTTGCACCTGCATGCTAGTGGTTTGGACTCCTCTCTTAACCTGTTTTTAGTTTATTTTATAGATTCAAATTACCCAAACCTAAGGAATAGAAAGTTCCTGGAATCCTTATAGACTATCGTTTCTATATTTTTGGCCATACATTTCGTAATGTGACCTACTCTGGCATAGAAATTGATTAAATCCATTTATAATTTCCCAACAGTGACCTCCTGAAAGAAGACTGAACGGCAGGGAAAGGAGCCTTTTATATGTTCAAATCTTGCCACAGGCAAGATGGACTTCATGTTTTTATATAATGACTTGGGGTTTCAACCAACTTCTGAAAAAAAAAACAGCTTTATTCAACAATATATTGTGCTGTATGAAAAAATGCTTACATGGATGGCTCCTGTTTTTATTTATTATTTTACTCAAGTAGACTATTAACTAAAATATCTCTTCCTTTTAAATCATGTCAAGCAATGTTAACATTATACAAGTTCTTGGGGTTTTGCCCTAACTAGAAAACAGGAGATGCAGAAATGCAGGTCTGTGCTAATCATACAAAGACTCAGGAACTAATTACATTCGCAGATGGATTGTTCCTCTTGGGGAGGTTATTTTTTTCTGCTTGCAAATGTCATAGGATATATCACCTGGAGAAAGCCTTATTTATTAAACCATTCTGTTTACATCCTATTACCCTCAACTACAGAAAGACTCAATTAAAGAAAACTGTATTAACAGAAATAAATGAAAGTATAAATGAAAAATGAAGTCAGAGCAGCTGAAGTGACAGAGGTGGTCCGTCAGACACTTGTGGCATGTCTCAGGTGCGGCTGGAACCCCCCTGTCCTGCGGCTGCCGACGCTCCTCTGTTATTCAAGGGCAACCATGGACTTGCATGTTAAAGCAATTTCGAATGGCAGTTGAGATGCCACAAGAATTTCTGGCAATAGAACCTACTTTTGAAAATTTATACAGACCCCACTGCCCAAGAGAACAAGAGGTGGACAAGGGGGAGGAGCTGGCACGTGCTGTTACGGTCAGCTGAGGCAGGACAGTGCTCTGTCTACACTTCTGGACCTGACCTCTTCCTTTCTTGTCCAGGGTTCCCAGAATGTCACCTTCCGAAGCAGGGAAACAGTGGCATAGAACAAATTACACCACTTTCTCTCCAGCAAGACACGGAGCTCTATTGGCAGAGAAAATACTTTACTTTCTAAAGGCATCATTCCATTATTTCTGGAACTCAAAAATATGCCAATCACACCCTGAGCTTTCAGGAAATTTTCACTTACAGGGAGTAAAAACTTATAAATAAATTAGGGAAGTTTGCTAAATGAATACTAGACAATATAGAGAATAACTCAAAACCACAATCTTAAAAAGGCCCTAGAAATTAACAAGGACTAGAAACTAGAAATCAATAAAAAAGACTAAAAATAACTAGAAATAAAAATAACATGGTTTCACATCATTTTAAAAATGTTACATTTACTTATTTTCTTAGTTTGTTTCCTATTGCTACTTGGGAAGGAGAGGGTTTATTTATTTTATTTTAGGGGTTCACAGTTCATCATACACAGAAGTCAGGATCAGGAACTCCAGGAGCCAACGCAGAGACCATGGAGAGTACTGCTTACTACCTGCCCAGCCTGCTTTCTTACAGGACCTAGGGCCACCTGTCCAAGGTTGCCACTACTCACAGTGGCTTAGCTCTCCCACTTTTACCACCAACCAAGAAAAGACTTCAACCCCAGACTTTTCCATAGGCCAATCCAATGGAGGCAATTCCACAATTAGATTCCTACTTCTCAATATGTCTCCATTTGTTGACACAGTTGATGAAAACTAATCAGTAAATTCGATGTGTGCTTACGTATGTGTGTGTGTATGTGGAGGACAGAGAACAACTTATGACACTTGGTTCTCTTTTTCCACCTTGTAAGTTCCAGAATGAACTCAGGTCAGCAAGGATGGTTTCGTTTCTTAAATATGTATGTGTATCCCTAGAGCACAAACAGTCCAGAAGAGGACATTGGGTCCCTGGAACTGGACTTGTACACAGCTGTGAGCTGCTGGGTGAGTGCTGCTAATTAAACTTGGGTCACCTTGATGACGAGCCAGTGACCTTAACCACTGAACATCTCTCCAGTCTCCATGACTTCATAATTTGAAACCTTAAAATGCATTCCCTAGTTATTACATGCCTGGTATATCATGACTCTACTTGTTCTCACAAAAGTACTGTGAGATAGTGTTAGGGTTTAGGGAACGGTGCCCCCAGAACAGCCCCCTTGGACTTCAAATTGAAAGCAGCAGGATTAAGAGCAAAGGTTGGAAGGTCCCCCACCTACCCATGATCAAGTCCAGCAGGGAGGAGTAACCTTGGCACCTCTTCCTGAGTCTCATTACCTAATACTGTACACACATCACAGAGGGAGGAGGAAAGTCAGAGCTGGACACGCACTGACCTAGGCTTCTACCTGTCCTCGGGCGCATTCATTTCCCTCACAAATAGTTCCTCATCCTTTCCAGATTGTGGCCACCCTTGGCTCCTTAAGACCCTTGCTTCTTTCTCCATAAGAAGAGAGGAGTAATTCTTAAACCTCCACCATCTGGCTCTTCTCTGACATGACATTAACTCATCCGTGCACCATCGACCCCTGACAGTGTTGCCATTACATCAGAATGGCCTACTCTAAAGCCATCAGGTCTTTAGAGCCAAAAGTCTAACCTTCCTTAGAGAAAATTCTACTAGTCTTATCTGGACGATGAGCAAACACACACACAAGTCAGTTGCCCCAAAACACACAGCTGTAAGCAGTGAAGTAGGTTCAAACCCAGCCTGTATGCTCAGGCTGTGGTAGACTGCTTTCCAGGGTTACTAGGAACAGAAGCACCAACTCCATTTTTCTGCTGTTTCCTGTCTCATTTTAAAAATATAATGCAGAAACTAAATTTTAAAAAAGTAAGTCATAAGTCACTAAGATGTTTATTTTGAGTCTGAAGTCACAGCAGGTAACTCATTTTTAGGAGTTGAGGAGGCTGCTGGGGATCAGACCCAGGGCTTGTGAATGAAGCACATGGTGCCCACTGATCTGTATCCATAGCTCCAACTCTTACACAGTGCTGAATCCAGATCCTTTCTGTGTATCACCCAGGAGATCTTTTTGGCAATTCAAGAGCAGAACCAAGGTTCAGGGAGGCTAGGAAACACAGACCATAAGAGCAGCTGTTTCCTTCTATGCTATTTAGTGAGAATATTCTGTAGTCATCAACATCCAAATTAGGAGCATTACATCAATATACATTAACTTACTGAGGTAGAAACAGTTCTTTTCCATTTTTCTCACCATACAGAAATATTTGATAACAAGATAAGCAAAGGTTAATTAAACCTTAAGAATGTGACTTATTAAAAATTTTATTCCTAGAGTCAGTAACCAGCAATGAGCTTCTATATAGTACAACAAAGAGCCATTAAGAAGATTCTTAAAAATAAGAGTTTCTCTTATAAGCATTTTCCTCTGCTGTGTGAAGTGAATATAAATTGTGAGCATGACTTAAAAATTCTCTGGTCCACTTGGCATGGTGGTGCACGCCTTTAACCCCAGCCCGCCGGAGGCAGAGGCAGGTGGACCTCTGAGTTCGAGGCCAGCCTGATCTAAGGGGTTCCAGGACAGCCAGGGCTGCACAGAGAGACCATGTCTCAAAAAACAAACACAGAAGTCTCTGTGGTCCTATTGTTAAAGGCCTTTGACAGAAAGACATAAATGCAGGTGGTTAATAACTGCAAAGGCACAGGATGCTTTGTCCACATCTCTGCCAGCCGTGCTCGCACACTTAAATGGATTCTCAGCATCACCCCAAGTACAAAGCACCAGGGCTGGAGAGCTGGCTCAGCGAGTTAGGACATGCACAGCTCTTATTAAAAAAACCTAAGCATGGTTCCCAGAACCCACATGGATAGATTACAGCCATCTGTGATAGCAGTTCCAGGGGATCTGATGGCCTCTTTGGACCTCTGAAAGCAATTGCATTCATATTCTCATTACCCCCATTCCCCACCATATATATAATAAAAATAGAGAGAACTAGGGAGATGGCTCAGCAGTTCCTTAGTGCTCTTGCAGAGGACCAGGTTTTGTTCCGAGTATCCACATGGTTATTCACAATCATCTGTAACTCCAGTTCCAAGAAATCCAATACTTTCTTCTGACCTCAATGGGTTTCTGAAAATATGTGGTACACAACACACACCCAGACCCACAAATGTTGGGGTAGTGTTAAGCATTCTAAATGTTAATTGGTCCTGTTTGCTGTCTGTTACTTACATTGACTCTGATTGGTTAAATAAAATGCCGATTGGGCAAAGACAGAGAAAGGTGGGACTTCCTGGGATTAGAGCAGGAAGCCTGGGCTTTAGACAGAGGATTCAACATTCCAGCCAGCAGCAGGAAGAAGAGCATTCCAGCCAGGAGCAGCAGGAAGGAGGCACACACCATGGGTTGGAAAAAGGAACCTCATTCCACATGGCCAGGAACATCGGCATATTGTGGAGAATGTCAGTCCAAGGGGACGTATGTATATATGGGGTCATATTTGGGTAATAGAATTAAGAGCCAGCTTAGATGGGCCAAGATTGCTCAATTCAGGCCAAGGCTTGTTAAAATCCACGTGGTGTCCTGTGTGCTCATTTATAATGTCTGCTTAAAGATTAACAGCCGCCGAACCAATTAATAATAATATAAATACTGGATAAATAGTTTAATTAGCTTATATATTTTTTTACACACAAACATACATATAAACTAAAAATTCAAAGGAAAAGTAAATCTTTTTTTTAAAGCATCAAGAAGAAAATCCAGAGATGGCATGAGTGGACAACTTCCTCACTCTACCATGTTGGCTGACAGAGAACTTCCTAGGTGGCTAAGATCAGTGGTGCTTCCTGGCC
Organism: Lophiomys imhausi; assembly: GCA_907164525.1. NCBI lineage: Eukaryota > Metazoa > Chordata > Mammalia > Rodentia > Muridae > Lophiomys > Lophiomys imhausi. Next base: position 12,638,871 of record CAJQZJ010004381.1, on the reverse strand, counting down.
ACCTGTTCACGCCTAGCTATAGGAAGAAGACAGCAAGCACAGCACACTGGGTGTTTACTATAGGACTCACTTCAAGGCATGCAAGTGAGGCAGAGAACTCTAAAAAGAAGGATTTGTTCAGTAGCATGAGTGCCTGCTGTCAGAGCTGAGAACATCACTAAAGCATGCCGCTCTCAGATGTTGAGCTCGGACACAAAGGCAGGAAGCAGGTCTCTCAGATCCTTGCTTCCCTTCCCTGCAGCCCCCTCTCTGGAAATACCTCCTGAAGGAAACAGGGCCTTCCTCCTCATTTCATCAGATGGAGAGGATAACTTATAGGAAAGGAAACTAGCCTTGATGTCACACCCAGAGCATGACAGGGAAATTTTGTCTCAGGCCATGATCCATGGTAGGATATTCATTTCTCTGAAAACCATTTCTTCTTCCTCTACAACTGCTACAGCCCTCTTAGTTCTTTCTAAATCTGTATGTTTGCAGAAACCACCCTCCTGCTCCTCCTGTGCACGTGATAAAGGTACATGCCTTTTCTCCTGCTAGTCTGTCCACTGCCAGTGTTCACCAGACTCTGCCATGGAGTCTCCAGAGGGAAGAGAGGCAGACAGCAAGTCTCCTTTTGCCTCCAGACTGTCAAAGTTCCGACATCTAAGAGCAAAGATTCAGATCGCATCATCCATGTAATTCTGAATGTTATGTATATATCTCTTCCAGTCCATTATAAACATATTGTTTTCCCTTGAAGTTATCTAAAGTGGATCTAGTCACGATTTCCAAAGTGCACAGAAATAACCCTCCTCCTGCAGTCAGAGCATGGCCCTTCGGCAAGTTGTTCCACCCAAATGCATAGAACATGCTTTGGGAGAGGAGGAGGCAGGGAGAGTGTGTCCAATCATTTCAAGACTACGTTTCTTTGGAGTTATTTGGACATGAAGAAAAACTCTACTTTTAATTAGGTAGCAGTAAAACCATATAATATTTCTATCAAAATAGTGTCCCAGGCTTCCTAATTTTATTTAATATAATCCTAAAATAAGAATGAGATGGTTCTGATTGGAGACTGAATGTTTTGTAAATGTGGTTACAAGTACTTTTTGCATATAGAAATATAAACACAACTTTCTGCTTTGCATTTTCTGCCAAAGCATATAATGGTGCCATGCTGCTTGGCTATCTCATCCAGCAGCCACGTAAAGGCTCTTCTGTGACTTTCATGAAAACCCTTTTGTTTGGGTTATTCCAGTATTAAGCTTAAAAGAAAAGACAAAGAGACAGCCATGGTGGCACATGACTTTAATCCCAGTACTTGGGAAGCAGAGTCATGTGGATCTCTGTGAGTTCAAGGCCAGTCTGGTCTACAAAGTGAATTCCGGGACAGTCAGGGCTACATTGAGAGACCCTGTTTCAACCTCCCACAACCCAAAGAAAGGATACTGTGACATATCTGCTTAACACAAGTCTGGTGAAACAAACTATTTGTTTTTTACAAAACAAAACCCTCTGAAGGTAATTGGTAGGGCTCAATCAAAGCCAGATACCAGAAAGAACAGTAACTGCCAGAGAAACTAAGAAGTGAAAAAGAAAGCAACTCATCATTCCCAGTTTTCCCAGATCACTTGTCATCAGACAAGATACTTCATTGCTTCCTTGATGCTATCTATGCTAACTTTCCAGTCAGAACAAGTTTTTTGGCATTAGCACTGCATCTTCCAAATGCTCAAACAGCAGAACCAGCAAAGTAGCAATAAAAATGTCCTGCTAGGGGCTGGAAAGATGGCTGAACAGATAAAGCTCTTGCCCACAAAGGTCTGATGACCAGATCACAGAACCCATTTAAAGCCAACCGGTATGGCACCACTTGTGATTCTAGCACTCTGGAGGGAGAGACAGGCCCCTGGGGCAAGTTGACTAGCCGGGTCTGTGAGCTCTAGATTCTCCAGGAGACTCTGCCTCAGTACACAAAGTAGAATGGATGAAGACTCTTGATGCCAATTTCAGTTCTTTACCTGTGTGTATACTCAAGTGAGCGCGCATACACACACACATACATACACACACACACACACACACACACACACACACACACACACACACACA
>CAJQZJ010004381.1:12623703-12636770 GCA_907164525.1 Lophiomys imhausi | reverse complement strand
CACACACACACACACACACACACACACACACACACACACACACACACGCTCGATTGCTCAGTATGCCAATACAAATGGAAAATTTCACAAGGCCCCAATCCCTAAACAAAGACCTATGGAAATTAATGGCTACTGAAAGAAGATGAATTGGTCTTCTCCTGGGATGAGTCCCCAAAGGTTAAACAAACCCAAGCAGTCTTCCCTAAATTCAGGGAAATAAAAGCAACAATAAAAAGGGCTGAGTATGCTATGTGTGTACATGTATGTATGTATGTATACATGTATACAATTATAGGGGAGAAAGTCATTAATTTGAGAGGGAGGGGCATGGAGGAGTTGGAAGGAGGAGAGGGAGGGACAGAAATAATGCAAATGCAATACTCATATCTGAAATTTAAGTTTTTGAAACGGTGTCTGCTTAGAAAGGAAAGAGAAAGTACTATCATGTCAAAGGGTGTGTGACCTGGTGGTCACAACAGCTACTGGCCATGTACTTTCTTCCTGAACTTTAATTTAGGTCAGTGACAAAAATACTTTTCACAAAAGAAACAAGACAAAAGCCTATCATGTTCAAGATGGCCCGACAAATCACATACACTGTAAGCTTTCACTGTATCCCACTCTCTTCCGTAAGCCCTTGGTGGCTGTGCCTCCTCCCCTGGTTTGGGAGAACAGAATACAGTGAGATCAAGGAGCCAACAATGTGAGGAGGAGGGCAGCCTGGACTCCAGACTCTCTTGTGACCCAATGTCAGGACAAGCCAGGACTCAGGAGAGGTGTGTTTCCAGCTACACTCAGTTGCTCAAATGTGGGGACCATGTAGCAAGAAGAAAATTTACTCATGATATTCTGTCAACCACAGAATGAGAGAGCTACAAGGGATTATTGCAGAGAAAAATGTAACTATTCTACATCAATAATGCAGCAAGTCATTTCATACTATAAAGCAACTGTAGCTGTCATCATTGTCAGGGTCACTTCTGACTTAAGCTTGCCAAGAGTTAAAAATGAAGAGCCAGGTGTAGTGGCACCTGGAATCCCACTACCTGGAGGTGGAGACAAACAGCAGGAGGTCTAGCCAGGGCTACATGAGGCCCTGTGACAAAACAAACAAGTAAATTCTGTTGTGTGAGGATATATGAAACATTATCAGAGTGCTAATCAAAGAGGGAACTGGCATATTCTCTCTTAAAAGCCAGTGGCCAGGGCGGAGCCATTTCCAGCACCCATGTCAAGCAGCTCACAGCTAACTGTAACTCTAGCTTCTGAGGGCCCTTGGACCTCACCTGCTCTCCAAGGGCACTGCACTCACACTTCAAAACCACGCACACAAACAGCTTTGTTTTTTAAACACTAATGGCAACACAAACTAACAGCATATCATAAAGACTATAGCTCTACCACACTGTATAGGCACAGACATGCTTAGCATAGTTTGAACAATGACTGACAGAAAGCTGAATTGCGCACCACTAAAATTCCCAATGGTATAAAAGCCTTTTTTTAAAGTGTTAATAGTGTGAGATGATACTTCATAGCTAACAGTCTAACTGGGAGTGGTGGCAGAGGACTGCAATCATGACTTAGGTAGCTGAAGCAGGAGGATTGTCATGAGTTCCAAGATAGGCTGGATTAGAGTAAGATCCTGTTTCAAAACAATAGCAGCAACAACATGCCATCTAGCAGAAAAGGTGGCTTCAAATTTGTGGCAGAACTCATAATTCTAAAGACTGTCTCAGATAAGATTCTTCGTAAGGGCTGCTAGAAAAATTAGTGGGTGTAGACAAGGGTGACGAGAAGGACAAAGTCTACTAGACATTAACCAAAAAGAATTAACTCTGACCCCCAGGAAGGTTTGCAGAGAGCAAGGTACCCTGGAAGTTCCACATGAAAAACCTTCAGAACTGCTCAAGGGTGGATTCTACATGGTAGGATATTGGGTTATAGGATATGAAGAGTTTTCCTTAGGTATCACCAGAGGCAATGGTGACTCTGGATGGAAACACAGCTCCACACTGCTGCCTGTGGCATCCTGAGTTCTTTTCAGAGATTTGTTTCAAGTGAAGCCAGAATCCGTGACTGTGCAAGAGAAAAAATTTCTGGACAAGCCAGAGTCGAGAGCTGGAGTTTATTAGGAAGAGATTTCAACATAGATCTAACGACAGAAAGTAGGGCAGGTTAGAAACAGGAACCCAGGGGAAAAAAAAAAAAAACATGTCCAAATATATGGGCTTTTCAAGGGAGCATCATGCGTATGCCTTTACAAACCCGTGTATGATATTAGTGAGTTCTGAAGCTGTGCCTTCAAAGGGTCGCTAAAGTATTTAAATGGGCTCCCAGGATGGTGTCTACAAATGCAATGGATAGAATTCTACAAATAGGTAAAGCCCTAGATCACAGGGAAGTTTTCATTGTATACAGAATCGAATAATAATCTTGCTTGTAAAGACACCCGGATATCTGAGAGATGAATAAGGCCATAGGCCTTAATTTTTTTTTTAAGACAAGGTCTCATATAGCCCAAACTGGCCTTGAATTATATAGCCAAGGACTCCTTTAAACTTTTGATCCTCCTGCCTCTATGTCCTAAACACTGAGATCGCAGGGGTATGCCATGGCAGGGTTCTATGCATTGATGAAGACTGAACCTAAGACTTTGTGCGTATTAGCCAACCAACTAAACTACATCCCCACAGCCCTAAGTGTTATGTCTTGGATAGAAAAGGTGTCCTGGCAGTCAGGAGCCAAGGAATACCACAAAGTCACACTGCACAACAAACCTCACCTGAGAGATTTATGGGGAGGGAAGAACCCAGGAGGGTGGCTGCCTGTGCTCACCAAAGCGCTGAGCAGAAGACAGGGCTCATACAGGGTTTCTTGGGGGACAGAGCTTTCCAGGGTGGCCTGGGATTGGAAGGATTATGTGGCTTGCTCTTGGGGCAAGCTCAGGGATTGGTGCAATTTTTTTTCTGTAGGGCAAGGCCTGGTCACTCTCCCACTTTGGGGCTGGGACAAGTCAAGGGAAGTCTGGGGGTGGTGTGTGGGCTGGCCACTTCCCCTACCTCAAGGGCCTGGGAATGGTAGTTAGGGAAGTCTGGGTGACTTGGGCATTGGGCCCTAGCTGGTGGAGCTCCTCAGGTAGGGGACATGGTCGCCAGAGTAGTCTAGGAGCCTGGCAGCTGGAGGTCTCCAGGGTCAGGGCTTACAAGTAGTCTGTGAGCAGGACAGGGAAAGCCTTCCCATGCAGCATGAATAACCATCATTAGCACCTTATAAACTGAATTATATCCCCAGTCTGTCCTTTGGTATTGTAATACTTTCATTTGAACATATCTATATATAAAAGCAATCACTGCCAGGGATGGTGGCTTAATCCTAGCACTTTGGAAGCAGAAGCAAGTAGAGCAGAGTTTGATGCCAATCTGGTCTACATACTGAGTTCTAGGACAGTCAGGAGTATATGTAAAACTTCAGATCCAGCCTACCCCCATATGAGGCTTAAAAACTATCTTACAGTAAAGACAAACTAGTTCTTTCCTGTTTATGACTAAACTTCTGTTTCTCATGGATTGGGCTATATCTGATCTGTACCCTTAACTACAAATTGTTCTGTACTATTCCAGAAAATGTCTTTGTTTAAAAAAAAAGTTCATAACCATCTTACAACCCTATCTTTGTTTCAAAGGGTTGTTATGGCTACCTTGTTATGACTACCTGTTGTTAAGACCACTTTCCAGCCATGTCTTTGTTTCAGGAGGTTGTTATGACTAACTTGTTCTCGTTCTGCTCCTATAACCCTCTATTTTGCCAAATCCCTCATTTGGAAACCTCCTACCCTGAGCCATAAACATCTTCTCTTCACATCTAATGCTGATCTCTTGAACCCCACTGTGGCAGGAGGCAGCCAGTGTACATGAATAAAAAAGCTTGCTTAAATTAATTTGGCTGTGATGATTTGGGTCAGTGGTCTTTCTTCTCCCATCTTTGAAATTAACATCTGCCTCAAAAAAAAAAAAAAAAAAAAGAAAGAAAAGAAAAAAGAAAAAAAAAAGGGAGGAGGGGGAGAGTGAAAAGAGTCTCCTGGCAACCTTCATAGCAAATGCTGTTAATTGTGGGGGAATTCTTGACTCTTATCCAATGAGAGAAGGCTTCAACCAGACTCGGTTTGCGGAGCCCCTTTCCCCTCACATGTCCACTTGCTCCCTGTCACTCCACCCTGCTGCTGTACAATGCTAGAAGCACAAAGGGGACACTGTCATTGAGTCCTTTAAGATTGTTCTCAGACATTGTCATCAAACCTGGAGGAGACTCCACTTTAAGAACAGTCAAGTATTTCAGGCCAGACTCTGGCAAAGTGCAGGGAGAGGATCTGGAGGCCTAAAACTTTTTCTCAGGTATAACCAAGGGAAGTCCAGGTAAGAATTCAGTGAAGACCAAGTCTCCACAGCATGCTAACTATTAAACCTTGCAAAGCACACATTTATGTGGTCAGAGAGAAGAGACAAAATATACATGCAGAGGAAAACAATGCCAGGCAAACAGAACCTGTCCAGGTTGTATTATCAATTTTCAGCTTTTCCAAGGGTCACTGTACTGCAGTGAGAAAACACGCTGGTTTGAGGAGAGGCATTTTGGGTTTTACTCTGCTCCGAAACTCACAAGCTGGGTCTCCATTTTCTCACTGCACTGGTTGTGACACTGAGATAAGGGCTCTGATGAATACATGTGGCACATCTTTAAATGCCTAACAAGTTACAAGTGTTTACTTTATCACAATTTTGTTCTTTGTTTTGCTTCAGTGCTAGGGATTGAACCTGGGACCTCAGATATGCTAACTAAATTATACCTCCAGGCCCTAATTTATTATGACTTTAATACAAAGAAAGGTATTATCGATTCATCTTTAACAGCACTGCTGACTTTATGTACCATATTAATTTTACTAAATGAAAGAGCAAATTCTGATGGCACAACACACTGATAAATTCAACTATTACCCAACCTTCCTCCTACCTTTTTTTTTTTTTGGTGGGAGGAGGGCAATGCAGAGGGTCAAACCAAGTGCCTTACACGTGGCAGCAATGTTCCACCCCTCAGCTCTATTTCCAGACCCATTAAAACAAATCACATCACTGAAATTACTGTGATAAATCTTTTTGTTTGTTTGTTTTTGAGACAGGATTTCTCTGTATAAAAGAGCCCTGGCTGTCTTGGACTTGCTTTGTAGACCAGGATGGCCTCAAAGTCATAGAGATCTGCCTGCCTCTGCCTCCTCAGTGCTGGGACTAGAGGCGTGCATCAAAACTCCCGGCCTTACTGTGATAAATCTTATTGCAAATATATTTTTTGAAATTAAAAATAAGCCAATTACCTTGTCATAGTCAGTTCCTAACTGTTAACTCCATCTTGCCCACAGCTACAATGTTCACTTAATTTCTCAGAATTAGAATTAAGAGCTTAAGATGAACAGCATATTAGTAAGAATCTTATTCTAATTGTTGCTGACTTCTATAAAAATAATATTTAGAAAAAAACTAGCAAAATGCATGTTAGTATATTCCAGTGTTTTAGTCATGTCTCCTATCACAGGTGCCTACTAACTCCTCCGATGTAAGCAAACTTCATTTCATATGCCTGCGTGCACACAGTGGACACTCCCAGGCAAAGATAGGGTTTCTCAGATCAGTTGGTTCTCTGACTTTTCCTTTGTCTGGAATTCTACTTACACAGCCATCACAGCCAGTAGTCTTCTGAGTTAGTGGAAACTCTATAGGTGCCTTCCAAAGTATAAGGAGCAGGTCCACGGGAGCCCACAGGCAATATCTTAGCACCAACCTCCAAAATAGCTAAGACAAATCATGAAGCATCACATATATTCAACAGATAAATCCTTTTTTGAAGCTTGACAGGCAATATTTCCACATTCTTTTTTGTGGTGCTAGAATTTAGTTTTATGAAAGGTGTAATTTTTGCTGTCAAGTTTATACTATGTTCCACTAAAGGATAATGATACAGAATTGCAGTATTTGTTCATGATATCAAACGTGTTATGCAACAAAAGCTGACACCAATTGGTTCCTAAAATGATCTATTGCTATAATTACTGACCATGCAATAATGGTCTATAATCTTTGTATAAAAAGTTGAAGGATTAGCAAGTAAGGGACCCAATGCTCATCTCAAACTGTACTTTTTTTTTTTTTTTGGTTTTTCGAGACAGGGTTTCTCTGTTTAACAGCTCTGGCTGTCCTGGACTCGCTTTGTAGACCAGGCTGGCCTCGAACTCGCAAAGATCCGCCTGCCTCTGACCTCCCAAGTGCTGGGATTAAAGGCGTGCGCCACCACCGCCCGGCTTCAAACTGTACTTTTATGCAGTTTAATACATAAACAAACTGCCAGAGTGTCAATTCCTCTCCATCCTAGAGAGTTCCAGGTCAGGCCACAGTGTGGGATCTGACAAATTATCAGCTAATCCACTCAACACCCCTCCACACATTAAACCCGAATGATATTTTCTATTTGTATATGCCATTCTACAGTCAATTCCCAACAAATTTGGGAGGAGTACTAGTCTTAATTCTATCCATTCTTTTTTTTTTTTTTTTTTTTTTTTAAAGATGTATTTATTATGTATACAGTGTTCTGTCTGCAGGTATATCTGCAGGCCAGAAGAGGGCACCAGATTTCATTATGGATGGTTGTGAGCCACCATGTGGTTGCTGGGAATTGAACTCATGACCTCTGAAGAGCAGCCAGTGCTCTTAACCGCTGAGCCATCTCTCCAGCCCTAAATATCTTTTTTTTTTTGGTTTTTTGAGACAGGGTTTCTCTGAATATCTCTGGCTGTCCTGGACTCGCTTTGTAGACCAGGCTGGCCTCGAACTCACAAAGATCCGCCTGCCTCTGCCTCCCAAGTGCTGGGATTAAAGGCGTGCGCCACCACCGCCCGGCGCAATTCTATCCATTCTTATTTTCAGTCTTCTCCCCCTACTTCACACATCAAAAGAATACAGCCTTGTATTTCGACCAATCTCCCAAATCATATTCTGAATTCTAGCCCCCAATCTCCTTATCCTTACCTGAATTGGAGGTCAACCTGTAGAGTATCCATTCATTGTTATCAGACAACTAGCCTCCATTAGCTACTTCTCAATTATCCTAATCCTAATACCAATCTCAAGATTAATCAAAAATAATATACTAAAACTAGATCCATGTCCTGATAGTATAAATATTACCCTGGTCTTGTAAACAAGAAGTGAGGTCATATCCTCTCACGACATCAAGAAGGAAGACTACTCTTTATCATCAGCTCCCAAAGTTGATATTCTAATTATACTACTTTCTGTACACAAGTTTATCTAGTACATTAATACATCAATGTATTTCGTACATTAATTTATTTCCCCCCTAGCATATAAGCATGTATCCTTATTGAATGTTTCCAGACAATAAACTTATATTTACCTATCTAATCCATTAACCATGAATATTATTAACCCCTAATCTATTAATGATTTATCCAACACAATTTTATAATATTATATACACCATTAGTCATAACCCTGTTCATCCAAATGACTATCCCCTCCCCCATTTGGTCTCAACTTCTACCATCCTCCAAGACACCATCAAGATGCCCACCTCTGCCCCTCTTCTCGATCCATGCACTTGGGGGTAGCTAATGTGAAACTTTACCAGACATCTGGTTCTTACTTCAGGGCCATCAAATGTGTAATCGCCCATATGTCCCCCTTAAATAAGACATCTCGATGGTTATGGGTCTAATCAGTCCATGCCCAACATAACTGTGGTGTCATGCACTTGGTATTTTTTCTCTTTAGGATACTGTGACTCACCATAGCCATCAAGACATGAAGGTCAGCTTATAGTCTAGCTGCAACTTTCTATTAAGAGTCATTAATCCCCAAACACCACCCACCCAACACACTTTTAATGCTTTTTAGACATATTATATTATAAATACCTGTTTTTTCAGTCCAAACCCCCTCATCCCCCCCATTCTTTGCCAAATCCCTAAAACAAAGGGTTTTTTTTTATCCTGCTCTATTTGAGAGGTTCCCTACAAACTGACCTAAATTTTAGTACTCAAAAAATTTAGACCAAAATTTACATCAACCAAATTTCAACTTAATTTCCCAAAAACTTTCAAGTAGGCTTTCCCTATTAATTAAGTTCATGTAGCTTAATTAAAGAAAAGCACTGAAAATGTTTAAATAGATATTTCATCCTATTAACACAAAGGTTTGGTCCTGGCCTTATAATTAGTTGGAGGTAAGATTACACATCCAAGAATCCTCAATCCACTGCCAAATCCCTCACAATTAGAAATTTGAGGAGAGGGCATCAAGCACATTCAAAACCTATCTTAAGACACCTTGCCTAGCCACATCCCCATGGGATCCAGCAGTGATAAATATAAAGCAATGAACAAAAATTTGACTTAACAGCCGGGCGGTGGTGGCGCACGCCTTTAATCCCAGCACTTGGGAGGCAGAGGCAGGCGGATCTTTGTGAGTTCGAGGCCAGCCTGGTCTACAAAGTGAGTCCAGGACAGCCAGGATACACAGAGAAACCCTGTCTCGAAAAACCAAAAAAAAAAAAAAAAAAATTTGACTTAACTATACCCCTAAGGGTTAGTAAATTTTGTGCCAGCCACTGTGGTCATATGATTAACCCAAACTAATTACCCTTGGCATAAAATGTATTACTACAAAATACTAAATAGAATTAAAATCCAACTAATATGTGAAAATTCATTGTTTGGACCTAAAATCAACAATGAAAGTGATTCTAAAAATTTTATACACGAAAGCTAAGACCCAAACTGGGATTAGACACCCACTATGTTTAGCCTTAAACCTCAGTAGTTTTAAGCCCAGACTTAGCTGGGTTTGAAAAATAAACTGCTCAGCTGGGCAATGGGGCACACCTTCAATTCTAGCACTCTGGAAGCAAAGGCAGGTGGATCTCTGTGAGTTCGAGGCCAGCCTGGTCTACAGAGTGAGTTCCAGGACAGACAGAGCCACACAGAGAAACCCAGTCTTAAAAAAAAAAAAAAAAACAAAAAAAACAAACAAGGAAGGAAGGGAGGGAGGGACGGAAGAAAAATAAACTGCTCCAGAATCAAAATTATAAGACAGAATGTAAATTTATATGTGTTACAGGACACAGCTTTCCTCAAACATCTTTATCCCAATATAAACAAGCTTCTTAAAAACAAACCCTAGTGGTGCTGCCTTGTAGGCCCCCAGTGTATGAGGAGGCTCTTGGCCCTCATATAACTGCTGAAATGGGGCAGGGGGCTGTTATGTAGGGACACTCCACTCCAGAGGAGTGTAATGGAAGGGATAGAGGGTAGAGGGTGGGAGGGCGGGACTGGGAGGGGTGGAAAGAGGACACTGCGATGGAGATGTAACCTGAAGTAAGAAATAAATATTAAACACACACACACACATTTTAAAGAGACCAAAAGGAGACACTTAATATCCTTGCCAGAATTCATCAACAAATTAAAATTGTAAGAAGTAATTTTCTAGGTTAATAACCTAAAATAATGCCCATACTAAAACCATTCCTCTTAGAACTACCAATGCTAAGTATGGTTGAGAGGAAGCAAACCTATTATGTAGTCTATAGAAGTGCTTTAGAACTGACACTACAATTCTCACTGCCTTCATTCTTACTGGCTTTTTCTTCATCATCAAACAAGTAAAATAAACAAGAATGCAGTATACGCCTGATTGGAGTTCAACTTCATAAATTATTTGCTCTTATAAAGAACACAGTTAATATATTTAAGCATGGGAATGGGGTGGTAGAGCGTGTGCCTGCATACCTAAGGCCCTCAGTTCAATCTCTAAACAACAACACAGTTAAAGTACTACATAGACATGAGACTTAAAGGAAAATTCTTTAGTGGACTTTGATGCTAACTTGTAATCTCAGAAACTGAAAAGCCACAATAGGGCCACATGCACTTCCTTCAGGCTTCTACCTGACAGGGCCTGATACACACATGAAACATATGACAACAGACGACATCTTAAAGGCCTGACAAGGAGTTTTAAAACTGCAGTAACTAGTAGAAGTTATGCATCAGCTACTTCTAAGGATAGAATTATGTTACTCAACAAAAAACACTCAAAACTAATTCTTTTTTTTTTTTTTTTGGTTTTTCGAGACAGGGTTTCTCTGTTTAACAGCTCTGGCTGTCCTGGACTCGCTTTGTAGACCAGGCTGGCCTCGAACTCGCAAAGATCCACCTGCCTCTGCCTCCCAAGTGCTGGGATTAAAGGCGTGCGCCACCACCGCCCGGCTTCAAAACTAATTCTTAAGGCTTGCTTTTTTCAGCAAATTCCACAAGTTTATATGCTTCTATATGCATACATAAAACGTCACATTTAAAATCATCTCCTCAGCCAGCAGGTGGTAAGAAGTACACCCAGATTCTGTGAGCTTATAAAAATAAATGTGTGTGCAGCACTAAGGCATTTTCAAAGCCTATCTTAGTTAGAATCAGCCCTCTAGATGAACCCAGAGTGCCACGGGGTGAACTTTACCTTTCTCCTATTCCCAGCCATGGTCACATACTTAACCATGCTACTTTCTGCTTGGAAAATGAGCACCCTCGCAGCAATGGGGCCGAATTAGCTCTCATTTCTAATAGTAAGAAATGGACTGGCATTATTTGCCTGGCATTTTAGCTTTTAATATCAATGCTGCTTCATAAAAATATCTGCTTGGGAAATTTCACCTGAAGGATGAGAAGATGTGTATTATTATACATGCAAATGTCTTAGATTCCCACGCAAAAATTATTTGTTCTTGGAATTAATTTAGCGGTAATTATTTACTGGTAATACACAGAAAATAGAGCTATCACTAAAATATAGTATTTATAGGTTCAGATCAGTTTAAATTTAATTTAAGCTTTTTAATAATATTTCATTTGCATACCATGCAAATATAGCAATTTTAAATAAAAGCAGCTAAGGAAAAACATAAAATAAAGTTCCACCTACAGGGATTCTTCTGACTATTCTCCTGGAGTCCTGGAGACGACATGACTGAGAACTGAGCAAACGGCAGAAGCAGAGCTGGTCAAGAGGAGCCTTCAGTTACCAGGCAGCTCCCCTCACGGGCATCTTCTGAGATGTACAACAAAGGAAGTGAGGCTGGAGCCAGAACCCGGCTTTGTTTTTTTTCCAAAGACAATGTACTGAGCCTGTTAGTTTTCTGATGTTTCTGATGGCTTAAACAGACACACATGGGAATCCCCTGCTTCTATAAAGGAAAATGCAAGCTCTCAGGAGCTCTGGTATACAAAGATATATGCACAGATCTGGGACCATACCAAATGATGCTGGAATTGGGGGTACGGTGGGCTGGAGATATACTAAATCCTTCTTAACTTGTCATCTAGGTACACAGATGCATTAGAAACACTCTAAAAAGCACACGAAATGGTAATGTCTAAAGTGAAAAAACTAAACTAAAGAATATATTTGCTTTATAATCCATAGGCATCTTTAAATTTCCCCCCACCTATTTAAATGTAGCTTTAGTAAAGGTTCCCTCGATTCAGTAACACTAACCAGTGGCTTGGAATGTACAATAAGTCCTTAAATGTCACAATTCTGACACAGCAATCAGCAGCTGTACTCTGCTTCAAAACTATATACCTCAAACCACTCTCTGCTGGTCTCCTGTAATCAGCCCCTCTCATCCTATCTTCAGCCTTTCTACAGCCTCTTCACCCCTTTTAGGCAAATACATTTTCTTAAAAAAATTCTCTCTTGAACTTAACTATCTCTCCCATCCTTTTTTCCTTTAGCCTTACTTTCGTTGTTTTGTTACTTATGAGCATGTGTGGATTTATATACATGCATGTAGGAGCCTGCAGAGACCAGGCAGGGGCTTCAGATCTAGGTCAGTGTGGTGCTGGAAATCCAACTAGATCCTCTTTGGAGCAGTAACCACTGAGCCATCTCTCCAATCCCAATTCAAGTATTTTTTTTAACACCTTCCCATTAACCTTCCCCCCCCCCCCCCCCCCCCCCCCTCCCTCCCTCCCTGCTTTCTCCTCTTTGAGGCCAGTTCTTGCTAGGTTGCCCAGACTGGTCTCTACTCATGGGCTCAAGCAATTCTCTTGTCTCAGCATCTTAAGGAGATGGGATCACAGGCACATGCCAGTATATGCAGCTCAACTAAACTCTCTTTATCTTGGACCTGCTCTTCTCCACCCTACCCTCCTATGAGATCCCAGAAAATATAAAGCAGATCTGAGTGTTAACTGGAATTCCTTGGGTTCTCCAACTCTCTAACTTCCCTCTCTCAGACGAACCTCCATGCTTTCTTGAGCATGTACTCTCATAAGGAACAAAAATCTTTAACATAAGCCTTTCAAATATGATTACTTACATATCATAGAAGTGAATTTCTCTATATAAATTTACTACAGATATACGCACTGGTGTTGAGAACATGGCTCAGTTCCTAGAGTACTTGTCTAGAATGCAGAGCCCTGGGCTTCATCCACAGCATCACATAAACCTGGCATGGTAGCAGAAGAATGAGAAACTCAAAGTCCTCCACAGCTACATAGTTCAAGCAAGGCCAGCTTGAATGACATGAAAAACTGCCTCAGAAAAAAACAACATGCAAAATTAACATTTAAAAAGATGGCAGAAAGAAGGAAAAACAAGACAAGTTCTAGGGGTCGGGAACATAGCTAATCAAGCCCGAGGACCGGAGTTCAATATCACAAAGTCAAAGGAAAGAGTCCACAGGCTGCCCTCTAGCTACTAAATACATGTCCGCATGCCCGCATGCATAAATATATAAAAGTGAAAAAAATTTAAAAGAGGATATCTAGACTTCTTCCCCGTTCCCAATGTTTTGCACTCACATCCCTTTCTGGAGACCGCTGGTCTAAAGAGAAAGTCCAAACCCCTACACATGAAATAGGAGGTGCACCAGCTACTCCCCATGACATAGGAGGTGCACCAGCTGCTCCCCATGACATAGGAGGTGCACCAGCTGCT
>CAJQZJ010004381.1:12540139-12623693 GCA_907164525.1 Lophiomys imhausi | reverse complement strand
GGTGCACCAGCTGCTCCCCATGACACAGAGGTGCACCAGCTGCTCCCCATGACACAGAGGTGCACCAGCTGCTCCCCATGACACAGGAGGTGCACCAGCTGCTCCCCATGACATAGGAGGTGCACCAGCTGCTCCCCATGACAAAGGAGGTGCACCAGCTGCTCATCACCTGCTCCCCATGTGTCCAACTCTCCTTCACTTCATCCCACACATATGTTTCTGTGGTGAGAAATTACTTGTAGTTCCTTAAATAAACAAGATATTACAACTTTAGCTTCAATTTTTGAAACAAACAGCTCTGCATTCTTGCAAGCGGTTCTTTCCTCTTTCTGGAATGTCCTTATTGTCCTTCAGCCCTGCAGGTACGTATCTCTCAGACTGCATAACACTGCCTGTCTCCAGTGGATTACTCCCATTTTAGTGTGTTTATTCCCACTATCCCTCGATAATATTCAAACTATGTTTGCCTTCTATCCTATAAGCTCTGGCACAGTTGCTTAGCTCCAGTAGGGTAGAAGGTGGTTATGTCACCCAACCTGAGTCTTTATCACTTAATATTATTAAATGGCAGCTAAAATAGTTTTGCTTCCTATGTTGGAAAAACTCCTGAACGGAGCCATCAACTGTTATGAGAGCTCAACATAAGCTATCACTAATTTGATTGAGGCATAATAAATGTTTTGTGTGCGCACTTTCTGATAACCAAAGCACATTTGGTTTTTTCTTATTCTGTTTCTAAGTCTAGCCCAGAAAATTCAGATTATCTTTCTTTATGTGAATTTCTCCTAAATTACTTGACTTCACCTCCTCTCTGACCCCTCTTCCCACATCAACTATCCCTTTGTTCTGTGAGACCTTAAGGAAAGAGATGATCCTTGATCTTTTCCAAAGATGACTTATCTAGACATCATTCTTGTCTTGTTTTTTTTTTAATTAAAGATTTATATATTATGTATACAGTATTTTGTCTGCATGTCTGTGTGCAGGCCAGAAGAGGACACCAGATCTCATTATAGATGGTTATGAGCCACCATGTGGTTGCTGGGAATTGAATTCAGGGGCTCTGGAAGACCAGCCAATGTTCTTAATCTCCAAACCATCTCTCCAGCCCAGCTTGCATTGTTCTTTATTGCCCTAATCAACTCCTTTAATATCTTCAATTTCACCTCCTCCCTTGGCTTCCCTGATCCTAACTCAAGTTACATTTTCATTCCTTTCCATTTATGAAGCACTATTTCTTTATTCCCTTCTAATCTCCACAATCTGGATTCTCACTCCATAGACAGCTCTTCCAGGACAACTACTTATTGTTAATGGGATTGCCCCAAACTGCTCAACTTCCATGCAAAGCTATTAACAGCATTATTACTTCTTTTCCTTTAATCTTTTTCCCTTCTGAGTTTCTTTGTCATCAAGTTGCTGTATTCTTTCTTTCCTCCTATTTCTCTGACTGCTCTGATACAATCTGTCCCAGTGTTTTCTAAAGCAAAGCCTCAAAAGTCATTAAATGGGCTCGTCCACCTAATTCTCCGGATGATCATCAGTTCCTAAATCGTGATGTGTTTTCAATTTACTGACCACATTCTGGCATAGATAAGATTTTATGGGTTTTTTTTTAAAGGTTTTTTTTGAGACAGGGTTTCTCTGTGTATCCTTGACTCTCCTGGACTCACTTCTAGACCAGGTTGGCCTTGAATTCACAAAGATCCGCCTGCCTCTGCCTCCCGAGTGCTGGGATTAAAGGCGTACACAACCACGCCTGGTGAGAGATTTTATGTTAAGTAGTAGATTACAATGGATATCTTATAAAATTGGATCCATTTTGGTCATTTAATTTTTTTAAAGGAAGTTGACAGAAATCTATTAAAATATATATACAAATATTTAATTTAAAACATAATCATAGTTTTAATCATACACTCATTAAATACTGACTGAAAATTCTTATATAAACTATCCATAGTGCACTGGATGAAATTTCAGTCTTATTTTGAAAAACGGAACAGAAATATAGATGTATGGCACAATTCATGTACAGAACTCCTTCTTCCGAATCTTTTCTAATTTCTGAATATACTATTTATAGCAAAATTTAAAGGCTAATTAATATACTGAGTTTTCTAAAGGGTTGCAATCCTAATTTACTATAATTCTCCTTAACAGTGAGGTTCCACTTTTATCCAGTGTTTAATTTGAGCACATAGTACAGTAGTACATTGCAGAGGTAGTTTTATGAGCTGACACTTTCCCTGGCTAAGTATTCAGTTCTACTTATGGAGATAGGTATCTGGAGAGTGTCCAATGGTCTCCTCTAAGTATTCAACAAGCTATGGGTACCAGGTGGTATGTTTTTCACAGAAAAAGGACTAGTGCTTGCTTAGCCAAAGGTAAAAAGGCAAATGTAATATATTAAAATCCTTTTAAACCAAGAATCATATACAGTGAGATAGGAATATCCAAATGTAAATCTCTGTTCTTTGTTCCTTTCCAGTGACACATTTTTAGACTTCAAATCCCAAGAGTAATTTTTAAGATTTATCATGGAATAAATTACTTTTAAACTAGGGGCTGCAGAGATGGATCAGCAGTTCAGAGCACTCGTTGGTCTTACAGAGGACCTGGTCTGTTACCTACATGGCAGCTGACTGCCTCTCTAACTCCAGCCAGAACACCCAACCCCCTCTTCTGATGTTCCCGGGGAACTGCACACACATTGTGCATATACATTCATGATGGCAAAATATTAGTTCATATAAAATAAAATAAACCTAAAATGCCTGAGTTTGGTCCCTGGAGCTCAAGGAAGGTGGAAATAGTGAGTGGACTCCACAAAGCTGTGGTCAGACATCCGCCTCCATGCAAGCTCACAGAGCTCATGCACACAAACACACAATAACACAAATAAAAACTTACGGCTAAGAACAGGTATGCTGGCAAGTACCTTTTTTTTTTTTTTTGGTTTTTCGAGACAGGGTTTCTCTGTGTAGCCCTGGCTGTCCTGGACTCAATTTGTAGACCAGGCTGGCCTCAAACTCGCAAAGATCTGCCTGCCTCTGCCTCCCAAGTGCTGGGATTAAAGGCGTGCGCCACCACTGCCTGGCGGCAAGTACCTTTAATCCCAGCATGAGGAGGCAGAGGCAGAGGGATCTCTGTGAATTCATGGCCAGCATGGCCTACTCAGCAACTTCTACTCTACACATATGTACATAGAATGACACTGTTCTATTCTACACATATGTACACAGAATCACACTGTTCTACTCTACACATATGTACACAGAATTACATTGTTCTACTCTACACATATGTACACAGAATCACACTGTCTCTAAAAAAAATTAAGCAAAATCCTATTTTTTGCTGGATATGGTAGCCTACACTTATCATTCCAGCTACCAAGACAGATGGAGAAAAATTTTGAGGCAAGCCTAGCTAATTTAGTGAGACTGTCTTAAAGTAAATAATTAAAAAGGGATGGAGCAGAGTTCAGAAGGAGAATACTTTTCTACCACATGTGAGGCTTTGTTCGGTCTTTAGCAACAAATTACAGCTCTAAAAAAAAAGAAAAAGAAAAAAAACCCAACCTTTCTCTACTATCTAATACTTAAGACTCGTCACCAAGCTTAAAGGAATGCAGTATTAGGGAATTAAAAACTCTTCTCATACCAACATTAAAACAAATGGTTTTAACACTACAGCAGACATTTGCCTCCTGCAACAGAAGTAAAAGGGAAGCTCGGCTCATCACCCTCAACAGCACTGAGGGTGAAGCCAGAGCACGGGGAGGACATCAACCTCTATGACCAACTTGAGTGGTTTCTAATCTTCTGTTTTGTTCCTCCCCAAACACTTAGCCCCCCAGTTTAGAAAAGGTTTCTAAGTGCAGCTCTAAGTTACTGAGTTGAGTGAAACAACTGGAAAAAGTAAAACCTTTTGCTTTTCTGCAATCTCAAAAGGAAACACAAAGCCAACACTTAAAAAATAGTATTACAACATGTTTCAGTGAATTTTTCAAACTTTCCCATTAATATTTTGGAAGAATAGTTAATTTTCTTGTTATAAACTACTTGTACTTCTAAAATATTAGCAAAACACTCAAATGCAAACTTCTTTCTTTCTGTCCCTATCCCTTCTCTCAAGACAGTGTCTCCTTATCTTTGTTCAGGCTGGTGGTGCTGCGCTCCTGGGGTCCAAAGACTCTCCTACCCCAGCCTCCTAAGCACACTGGAGTATAGGTGTATGCCACTGCAGCCAGCACAAGGGCCATTTTTAATGAATACTTAATGCCTAGATATGATGCAAATTTTAGGTTTGCTCATATTCAAGAGCATAAATTGTTCTGAGAATGGATGTAAGTGCTGTAAATGTACAAAATTAGGAATGTGTGTATAAACAAGATATTTCATCCAAAATTTATTTATTCTATCAAGCAATATTCACTATTACCTAACCTTTTGCAAACATCTGGTCTCTGAGAACAATGACACACTAAAACAGAATGCTTCGGTAGGGAGATGCAAGCAAAGCTGACATTTTTTAGAGTATGTGTCCCTGTTTGTCTTTTACTGTTAGCTTGACTGGGCTTTTTCCATCTCTTAATGCTATATAAGAAATGCTAAACTGGTCAATCAAAACAAACAAGAGCCAAAGAAGCATTTTATGAAGATTTCAAATCTTACTTCAAACAACTGGTGAAAAATAATGCCCACGAATAGGGGATCACAATGAAATAAAAGCAATGAGAACATGACAATATATGCTATCACATGGTCACACAGCATTATCTTCAGCAACTGGCCAAGAGCTTGATCATGGCAGTGGGCAAATAGAAATTTGAACAAAAACAGAGCCTGTTCAACCCAGCTACAGTAGGGATAAGCCTTCATGCCTCTGTTTTGAAGAGTAGGCCTTTTTCTGAACCGTCCTAACAGATGAGGCACACGGGTAACACAAACCATACACTACATATTGGAAAATATTTACTCATTCCGTAGGTACCAGTGAAAGCCTACATAAGTTGTAACAAGCATGCAGAAGACCACAAGAAAGTCAACAGGTAATTTACCTCTTCTATTTCTTCAAAGGATCTCTAAGAACAGCAGTGTCTATGGGGTTAGTAAAGAACAACTGAAGGGTATACTTCTAGGAAGTCTGTGGGTTTCTTTACGAATGTTTCTCCATGACCAGTGTGGTGATTTGAACAAAAAAATGTCCTCCATAGCCTCAGGCAGTTGAACACTTGGTTCCCAGTTGGTGACAATGCTTGTGAAGGTTTGGAGAGATGCAGCAGCCTTGCTGAAGGAAGTACATCACTAAGAGCAGCCTTGATAACTCCTACCATCAACCCACATTCAGTTCGCTCTCTGCTTCATGTCTAGGGTTAAAGATGTGTCCTCTCAGCTTTCTGTTCCAGATTCCCACTCCATGCCTCTCTTGTCACTGTGTACTCTCCCTCTGAACCAAATAAACCCTTCCTCCCATAATGTGCCTTAGTCACAGCAACAAAAAGTAACGAATATGACCAAGTATGGGCAACATGGCCGAGAATTGTTTTCTGGGTCTCCCATCAAAAGCTCCTCTAAGATAAAAGTAACACTGGTTTGCTTTTCAGAATCTCAGAATATGTTTCATCAAAATCTCTAATTTTATGGATGGAGAAACCAAGACCAAAGATACAGAACAGCTTGGGAGAAGAACCCAGCTCTGAGAGGGCAAACGGTCTCATCTCTTCTTCTTGTAACCCAGACAGACTGCACAGCAGAAACCAGTCTCTGAAACCCTAAGTCTCAACAATCGAGAGCTGGCGTTCTGCCTTCTTAACACTTCCTCCAGTGGTTACCAGCACAAACTCTCCCCCAGCACCTGTGCTACAGTTAAACCAGAATTACAAACTTATTGTGATTAAGTAAAACTTACACAAATGGTATTATACTGACTTCTGCTTTTTAATATAAACTACCTTGTTTAAACAAAAGGGAATGAGTTATTTCAATATCACCACACTAGAACATCTGACACTGATCAATCCTCAACTATTTGGAAGTGAATAGTTAAACAAAGAATTACCTTTGAAGGCTTCAAGCTCCTTCCTGTAAGAAAAGAGAAAATAAATTTAAAATAGGGCTGGAGAGATGGCTCAGAGGTTAAGAGCACTGTCTGTTCTCCCAAGGGTGCTGAGTTCAATTCCCAGTAAGCACATAGTAGCTCATAACCATCTATAATGAGATATGGTGCCCTCTTCTGGCCTGCACACATACATGCAGGCAGAATACTGTACATATATTAAATAAATAAATCTTTAAAAAGAAAATTTAAAATAATTATATTCTGGGTATTTTAAGCGCATAAACTGATATTATACTGCAAGCACAATTTTCAGTGGGAAGAAATTATTTTAAATTTTCTTTTTAAAGATTTATTTATTTAATATGGTCTTAAATTAAGATTTTTTTTTTGATATCGTGACATATCAGCTCCTGACAGCACCCCCTATTCTACTCCAAGTAGAAGAAAAGCATCGAAGAATCTCCAGTGTGAGATGGTTGAATTAGTGGCAAGCCTATCTCTTGGCATGTAAAAACTCCTTGCTTCAACTGCAGACAGACTGCTGTCCAACAAGGACAAAACTTGGTAGCAGGGAAGTTGACAGCCTAGCTCTGCCAAGACAGGGTAGGTTAGTCCTTCATAATCCCTGCTCTACAATAAATGTCTGTCAGAGAAACAGGATCAAAAGGCTGAAGACTGATGCTGGAATGTATGGAGAGAAAATGGGAACTGTCCAGGTAGTCACTGGTTTGTCATTTCTTAGTATTGGAAGCTGCAGGCCTTGCACTTCCTATATAATCAGATATATTTATCCTTCTCAGCTCTCTGAGGTGGTTGAAGAATAGACAGCTTGAGTCTCATAGCTAAATTTTGAGTTGTTTAGGAATCAAGAGGGTGTTCTAGATCTAAGAAGATGGTTATAATAGTGATGCAAGTTAGTATGAAAGCTAAGTCAGTTATAGAACTTTAAACTCATGGAGATGGTTAGAAGGTAGAAGGTTAAAGTCAGGGGCCAAATATGTATGAACTGGACATTGGGAAGGTATACTGGGCCATTTAACTCTCATAAATGTGGCATATTTAATTCTGCTGTTTTGTATAGAATTTACTGTTATAAGAGAAAGAACCATTTGTTGGATTGAAAAGGGAAGCTGTTGGGGGGGGAAGAGGGTGGAAGGGTGGGACAGGAAGGGGGAATTTGGAAGGGTTTGTGACTGAGATGTAACTTGAAGAAAAAAAATAAAGTACTTATATATAAAAAAAATACCCAGAATAGCTTCAGATGTTCACGTAAAAACTCTACATCACTGAAAATACCAACACAATTAGATGAAGTAATGATTTTCATTTCTGCCCATACCTCCTAATGGCTCAAAAAGTCTACTCAAATTTATGTTACAAATGCAAAATGTAAGGCCGGCAGTGGTAGCACACGCCTTTAATCCCAGCACTTGGGAGGAAGAGGCAGGTGGATCTCTGTGAGTTCAAGGTCACCCTGGTCAACAGTGAGTCCAGGGCAGCCAGGGCTACACAGAGAAACCCTGTTTTGCAAAACCGAAACCAAAAAAAAAAGCAAAATGTAACAATATAAAGAACATTTTATTTAATTTTTTTTTAAATTACGTTTATTTATTACTTCAAGAGAACATTTTATTGCCATATGTGGTCCATCTCATACAAAAACAATTTAGAAAAGAGCTTATTACAATCTTGATAAATATTAAACAACACATTTTAAAAATCTTCAACTAGAACTTATCCAGAATAGCAGTAATTATTTCTCCATTTAGTTGCAAAGAAGAAAAGTGAGAATACAATAGGAAAGACTGGCACTCACACTCGCTGTGCCCTTGAAGAGCTGCACAGCTCTAGGCATCTGGTTTGCTGAATGCTGATGTCAGTTAAGGTTGCCAGAATGAATACATAGCTTCCTCGGGCAACACACAGTGGAAGATAATGCTCCGCAAAATCAACACTTTACGATGAAGAGACCACAGCAAGTTACTTCCCTTTTTTCTTTCTCATAATTGTGTAATTATATGGTTTTCCATGAAACTGACATGTCACTATCAAACTCAAGAAAACATCTGTGCAACAAGGCAGACAAAAAGCAATGCATGCACAGCTGCGTGGTACTGCGCTCACATTTGTATCTGTTCTCCATGAGAACCAAAGTACAGTATAAGATGGAGCCCATCATTTGTAAGATCTGTTCTCCACTTCAGTACATCTGCCCTTTCAGGGTTAAGACAGCCTGGAAACTGCAAATGTTAACACTAGTGACACAATCTTCACCAGAAGTGATTTAGAGTACTACAGGGACTTTTATGTGGAACATTCCAGATGAACATTAGCCCCGAATAGTTTAGGTATGCTACAAAAACCCTCTACAGCTAATCTACAAACAGCTCCAGCCCTAGAATGGGAGTTATTTTACCTAGCATTTGGAAGACTCAGAAACAACCTTCTAAAATAGCTTTTCAAGAACAGTCCTCAACTTCATATGGAAAAACAAAAAACCCAGAACAGCTAAAACAATACTCTACAAGAAAAGAACTTCCGGAGGCATCTTCATTCCCAACTTCAAGTTGTACTACAGAGCAACAGTAATAAACAGCCGTGTGATACTGGCATAAAAACAGACTGGTTGATCAATGCAATCTGATAGAAGACACACAAATAAACCCAGACAACTACAGTCACTTGATTTTTGACAAAGAAGCCAAAACCATACAATGGAAAACAGAAAGCATCTTCAACAAATGGTATTGTTACAACTGGATGTCTGTATGTAGAAAAATGCAAATAGATCCATATTGATCACCCCACACAAAACTCAAGTCCAAGTGGATCAAAGACGTCAACATAAAACCAGATACACTAAATCTAATAGAAGAGAAATTAGGGAACAGCCTTGAACTCATTTGCACACAAGACAACTTCCTGAACAGAATACCAATAGCTGAGGCTCTAAGACCAGCAACCAATAAATGGGATCTCATGAAACCGAAAAGCTTCTGTAAGGCAAGGGACACTATCAAGAAAACAAAATGGCAACTTACAGATTGGGAAAAGATCTTTACCAACCAATTCTACATCCGATAGAGAGCTAATATCCAAAATATACAGAGAACTCAAAAAGGTAAACACCAACAAACCAAATAATACAATTTTTAAAATGAGGTTCAGCGCTAAAGTAAAAATTCTCAACAGAAGAATCTCAAACAACAGAGAAGCACTTGAAGAATGCTCAAGTCCTAGTCAGCAAAGAAATCCAAATCAAAACAACAACTCTGAGATTCCATCTCACACCTATTATAATGGCTAAGATCAAAAACTCAAGGGAAGAAGGGCGTGGTGGTGCACACCTTTAATCCCCAGCACTAGGGAGGCAGAGGCAGGTGGATCTCTGTGAGTTAGAGGCCAGCCTGGTCTACAAAGCGAGTCCAGAACAGCCAGGGCTCTGTTACACAAAGAAACCCTGACTCGAAACAAAACAAAACAGAAAACCCTTAAGAGACAGTACATGGTGGTGAGGATGTGGAGAAAGAGGAACAATCCTTCATTGCTTATAGGAGTACAAACTTGTACAACCATTTGGAAATCAATCTGGTGGTTTCTCAGAAAATTGGGAATAGTTCTACCTCAAGACCCAGCTATATCACTCCTGGGCATATACCCAAAAGATGCCCCACCATACCCCAAAGACATTTTTTGACTATGTTCATATCAGCTTTATTCATAATAGCCAGAAACTGGAAACAACCTAGATGTCCCTCAACCAAAGAATAAATAAAATGTGGTACATTTACACAATGAAATACCACTCAGCTATTAAAAACAAGGAAATCATGAATTTCACAGGCAAATGAATGGAACTAGAAAAGATCATTCTGAGTGAGGTAGCCCAAACCCAGAAAGATAAACATGGTATGTACTCACTCATAAATGGATACTACCCATATAGTACAGGATAACCATTCTACAATCCATAGACCCAAAGAAGCTAAGTAACTAAGATGGCCCAAGAGAGGATGCTTGAATCACACTCAAAAGGGGAACTAGAATAGACAGAGGAAATAGATGAAGAGAGGGAACTGGGTAGGAGAGGGAGTGAGGAGGGAAAGGAGGATGAGGATCAGTTGTGGGAAGAGCAGGGGCAGGAGGTGAGAGGGCTGGGAGAAAGATGGGAAACCAAGGGGGGCATTTCTGAGAGAAGCTGGAGACACTCCACAGGGTAAGCCCGTGGGAGGATATGGAGGTGGGAAAAACTCAAAATTCAACTCACCAGGAGTTCAAGGCCAGGCTGGACTACATAAGACCATGTCTCAAAGAAAATAAAATAGCCTCCTAGAAATGGTGCAAAATATAAGCTTCAGAAACTATCTTTGCACATTTAATAAACTGGTTCCAAGACACAGAGTTATTACAGTTTGTAAATCATAATGTGCAAGCATGTACAACTGAACTGTCTTTAGAAAAAAGGGTTAATTAGCCAGGTGTGGTGGGCACACATTTAATCCCAGCACTTGGGGAAGCAGAGGCAGGCAGATCTCAATAAGTTTAAGGCCAGTCTGGTTCACAAAGTGAGTCCAGGACAGCCAGGGCTATTACACAAAGAAACCCTGTTGTATGTGCCTGGAAACAGAACCTATGCCCCACACATACTAGGCAAATGTTCTACCAATGAGCCACCTCCAGTCCAGTCGGATTGTTGTATCTTCACTTATGACTACATGCCACCTCAGAGACTTTATGTCATCCAAATGTCTCTGTGAAAGAAAAACATTTTTGTTTGTTTGTTTGTTTGTTTCAAGACTTGTGTAGCCCTGGATGTCTTGGGAGTTGCTCTGTAGCCCAGATGGCCTCAAACTCATAGAGATCCACCAGCCTCTGCCTCCAGAGTGCTGGGATTAAAGGCGTGGCCACCACTGCCTGACAGAAAAACATTTTGCAAACCAAATCTACAGAATGGCATTTAGATAACTCAGAGGAAAAAGTTGGGGAAAAGATAATGTAAGCCAGTTTGTTGAAGCATTTATTATGTTTAACAAATTGTCAGGACATGACATCTTAGTACTGATAACAAGCAGATACTAACTGTTCAAAAACCATATTTACTGTTAGTCCAAGGATCTAAAAATCCGTTCAAACTACATCTGTTCTTGTGACCACAAAAACTGCCAAGACACTTTAGAGCAAGCCAACTGACAGGCTTAGGTTTGATTTTGAAATCAATCTAAGTTATGATGATACATTTACTAACCCAAAAGAATTACCAATCTGTTTTCAAGAGGCTGCTGCCCTAGCGAGTTCGATTACCAGATTTTATTAAATATAGTAAAGTAGGATTTTGCAGACACTGAATTAATCATCTGGAGACCATCAGAAGTGGCACTGAGGGGAAATCCTGAGGGGATAGAGAAGAAACCTAAGTTCGGACCTTTACAATTTTTCTGTCTTTCTATTTAACTCTTTGGAACTTTCATTTTAATTCTATGCACACAGGAGGGGCAGGGAGAGGGATGGGCACCAGTACAGGTGCCCATCAGGGTCAGATGAGGACAACAGAGCTCCTGGGGCTAGAGCCACAGGTGGCTGTAGCTGTCCTATGTCGGTTACTAAGGATGCAAACTGGGGTCCTCTGCAAAAGCCGCAAATGCTCTTAACCACGGAGCCATCTCTCCACCCCCCTTTTGAACTTGTAGAATAATGTTGCAATAGCTATTTATACTGTTCCTGTTTGCTAATTCTAACATCTGCGTCAGTTCTGAATGGTTTTGATTGATGGGTTATCCTCTTCAATGTTTGTTTAGTAATCTTTGATTGCAAGCCAATGTGATTTATCTTGAGCCCTAGATACTTGTTTATTCCTATAAATATTCATGAGCTTTATTTGAGACACTGTTAATTGAGTTAGAAACAGTTGATTCTTTGGATGCTTGCCTGGGATTTGTTAGAGGTCTAGCGCAGTGCTCAGTCAGGGAGCAATCACACTCTGCTGACTCCAGACTTTTCTGAGTGCTTCCTCGGGCACCAGGAGTTACTGAGAACAGGAACTACATGAGCATCAACAACTCTTATCAGTCCTTCTTGGCACTTCCCCTCCTGTCTGGGGTAGTTTCCTTGTGTGTCATAGGTACTCCGATGAATGTTCATGGAAAACCCTCTTCAGATTTCTGGGATTCTCTCCCTGAGCTACTGTGTCTCCTTTTTACTGTTGTGTCCCATCAACTCTAGCTCTGTTGTCTGCAGGCTCTCAGCTGTGTGTGCTCAATTCGGTTAGCTCGGCTCTACCTGGAACCCTCTCCATTGACTCCCGGCCAGCAGGTACCATGGTGGTCACACTGCTCACTTAACCTGTCAAGCACGATCATATTTCTTCTTTGTCCAAACTCCAGTGACTTAAGAAGCATTACCTCGCTTCTGTTGTCTGGGTTTTTGTTTGTTTGTTTCTCCATCATATCATGTGGAGAGTACAACTGGTTCCTATTCTTTTGCCTTGGGTAGACACAGAAAGCCACTGCCTGTTCAAGAGGGACATCTTAGGAGTTCCTCTGTTCCACTTATTGCAAGCTTCAGATTTGGGACTCTGCTCTATTTAAATTCTTAGACAGCCTTCCCTGATACCTAGAAATGTAGACACTCCTTTCTTAGTGCTACAGCATCATTCCATTTTCACCTGAGTGATAAAGTGAGTTAAACAGGCTTGCTCTCACTTGGCCCTTTGGAAACAAAACTAGCTCTTTGCTTCAATAACCCTGCCAGAAATTCTCATTAACTCTATTTTACAGCTACAGTCACTGATGATAAACTATTCGCAAAAAGCCACACAAGCAGAAAAAGAAAAGAAAATCAAGATTAGGTAACTAAGAGCATTCCGAATAAGTCAAATTGTGTTTTATCATCTTTTTGAGACAGGGATTCCTGTGCCAAGGTTGCCCTTAACCTTTCAATCTTCTCGTCTTTGGTTCCTGGGTTTCACTATGTAGCACAGCATCAGACCCGACTGCATTTCTGTTATGACTCTGAATTAAATCAGCAGTCATCACTTCAGAATAAAATTATGACTTCAATTTAAATAATTAATCAATTGCTTTATTAGATTGGTATAAAATGCTTTGACATTTCTCAATATTGTATACAGATGTCTTATGTATTAAGAAATATCTACATATATATGTGTGTGTGTGTGTATGTATACATATCCCCCCCCCCCACCATGAAGTCTTAAAAAGTCTAACCAAAGGGCTAGAGAGATGGCTCAGAGGTTAAGAGTGCTTCTGCTACCTGCTCTTCCAGAGGTCCTGAGTTCAATTCCCAGCAACCACTTGGTGGCTCATAACTATCTATAATCTGGTGCCCTCTTCTGGCGTGCATGCATACATGCAGGCAGAACACTGTATACATAATAAACAAATCTTAAAAAAAAATTTTTAAAGTCTAACCAAAGTATTGGCTAATTTAAATTTCTCACCCTTTAAATGTCTTACCCAAATTCTCAGCTTAGAACATCATGACTCTACATTAGTATCATGCTTTCCTTCAGAAATACAAAGTTTTAAAATTTACCCTATCAGAGCTATAAAATGTTTGCCTGTAGATTATAAACTGGTGTCTTCGTTCAGCACACACACCATCTCTTTTCTTTCTTTTTTTTTCTCTTTCTCTGAGACAGTTTCTCTGTATAGCCCTGGCTGTCCTGGAACTTGCTCTGTAGACGGTGGTCTCAAACTCAGAGATCCTCCTGCCTCTGCCTCCCAAATTATGGGATTAAAGGCATGTGCTACCACCACCAGGTACACATCATCTCTCTTATACATTATAGCATAATCGGTATTATTAAAATCTATCATATCTAAATTCATTAACAAATGTTATTTTTAGAAGTCCTTATAATACTAGTCAAGAAGATTCTAGACTAAGCAAAATTTTATAGGAGATCAAAATTGTAAATGGCTGGTGCCCAAGAACACAGTTAGGAACCAACTAATTAGGAGGGAGTTGGAGGTTTTATACTAAGTTCTATCTCTAAAAAAGGACATCCTCTGCCATTTCAACAACATGAAAGACACTTAAGAATTACTCAGTATACTTAGACTTTCTTACGTTTTTATTTCATGGCATGAATCCTAATGCAGTAAGTAAATGTGAAATAGGTCACTGGTGAAGACATGAGCCAAATTTCACAGCTCCAGGCAGCAGGCTTCCTTCTCTGACTAATCATTTAACGTGTTAAACACTAAAAGGTCACATCACTTTTTTTTTTTGAACAAATTTCAACCTGTACTGAAAAAACTCACAATACTCATACAATTCTTACATCCAAGCGGCTAAGAACATAGTGGTGATAATGAAAACATGGAATATTGATCCATTTATAGTCGCACACCTTATACTGTGTCTTAGTTAGGGTTTCTATTGATGGGATAAAACACAATGACCAAAACAAAAACAAAACAAAAAACTTGGGGAGGGAAGAGTTTATCTCAGCTTGTAGTCTGTCATGAAGGGTACTTATATACCCGAGACCACTTGCTCGGGCGTGGTACCAACTGTCACTCTTTAATTAAGAAGCTGCTCTACAGACCTGTCCACAGGCCAATCTGATGGAGGCATTCCATCAATTGAGGGTCCCTCTTCTGAGATGACCCTAGCTTGTAACAAGTTGACAAAAACAAATAAACAAACAAACAAAAAAACAACCACTGTAAGCCAATTCTGGCTACCACCATCAGGATGTTTACCAGGTGCCAGATACTGTTCCAAGCACTCTGCTTATACAACGCTAAACAAGACACTATTATTAGCCCATGGTGGAGATGAAGACACCACTCTCTAAAGTCACATAGCCAGTATCCAAACTTTAAAACTGCGAAGTTTCTAAGCTTTCTATCATGTTTTCTGAAACTCTAGTTGTATCATATGAACTTTCTTCCTTGACTAACTTCTTCCTAAGAAGAATATTTACCACTATTAACTCTAATGTCGGAGACTAGCCTATCTACTTCTCATGCTTGTACCTCCCTGTCACTATCGGCCTGGAAATCCCTTAGGTCATATGGCTACCTGTTTGTGCCAAAGACCTGGTGAGTAAGTAAGACAACTCTCTCTCTCTCTCTCTCTCTCTCTCTCTCTCTCTCTCTCTTTTTCCAAGAGGAAAAAAACCAACAGGTTTTTTGGGGGGTGGATTATGAAAATTATATGGTATAATATACATTCCCAATGTCCAGTCCATACATACTTGGCAACTGATAATAATATTCTATTATCTATCTATCTTGAGTTTAAAGTTCTATACCTAACTCAGTCTTCATTCTTACTTGCATTACCAACTTAAAAACATCTTCTTAGACCTAGAACATCTTTTTAATTCCTAAACAACTTAAAACTTAATTGTGAGAATATAACTATCTGGTCAACCATATCAGACACCTGAGAAGGATAAATATATCTGAATATACAGGAAGCGCAGAGCCAGCAGCTTCCAAAACTAAGAAATGACAGACAACTGGCTGCCTGGACAGTCCCCAATTTCTCTCTATAACATTAGACCCATCTATCTTCAGCCTTTTGAACAAGTATCTCTGACAGACATTAATTGTAAAGCAGGAATTATGAAGGACTTGCCTACCCTGTCTTGGCAGAGCTAGGCTGTCGAATTACCTGCTTCCAAGTTTTGTCCTTTTCGGATAGCATTCTGTTTACAGTTGAAGCAATGGCTTTTTCTTGCCCAGTGACAGGCTTGCCACTAAATGCAACCATCTCCAAATGGAGAGTTCTTGATGCTCATCATATACTTGGAGTAGAATGGTGGGTACTGTAAGGAGCTGACATGTCTCAATATCAAAAAAAAAATCTTAAGAAAACATCTTTTAAATGCCATATTCTACAGATCTCTTGAGAGTTTTGAAGGTTATCTATCTATTTCCATATATATGAATAAGCAAATGCTGCTGGTCTCTTAGCAACTTGATTTCTGATTAACTTAGAAAACATCTGTGATATACTAAACTAACAAAATGACATGTTTGAATGACTACTGGTTTGCACTTCTTAATTATGCTAAACAGTCTGTGATAGTTCCTATCAAAAGGCCTAGAATTACACAGGTACAATACCTTAAAAAAAGTTAAACTTAATTTTCTATCAATATAAAAAGATTTATACCAATGTACTCAAATATAACCTTAATTTTGTATTAATATACAAAGATATGAGTAGATTCAATAACCGACCACTTTTTCTTATTCATTCCCATAGCATGTCTATATTCCCTTTTTCTTTTCAAGTCTTTTCTCCCTACATAAGAAGAAAGAAGGATAGAGAAAAGAAAAAGAGAGAAATCCCTGGGTCTAACCTCCTAAACCTTGTTTAACAAGACCATTTAACAACTTGTAACCAATCCTCCTAAATAACAACAAACATCTATAATCCATCAAATGATGAAAAAAAATCACCCACCCCACCTTCTGGGAATGGGGCAATGCTCTCTTAAAATTGCTTCCTGCTGTTATGTGACATAGGAAACCTGTTTGGAGCCCACCTAAGAATGGAAAGATGGTTAAGCAAGTTAATAGTAACAGCTGTTGAAGTACGACAACATTCACTCTGATATCTTGGAAGGCCAAATCAAATTTATATAAACCACCTCCACAAGGAATCACATGACACACAGCTCCCCAGAACTGTTTTCATGTAGAGCCTGCGCATCCTGCTCAGCAGTCTCTCAAACACACACATCCACACCCCGAGGAACTGGCTGTGACAAAGTCTGGACAGTCGTCTGCCCTCCTGTCCCTTCAGACAAGGGCAGTCATGCTTTAATCTGCCCCAGCTTCTGACAACTTATCAGGAAATGGCAACACTGTGTAATTTAAAAATCAAACAAGCAAACACTGGAAGGCTTATTAATGAACCAACCCAAACATATGAAGGACAGCGGAGGAAGGAAGATGGGTCCGTGGGTGAGAGCTTTTTGCCTCATAGCCCGAGTTTGATCTCTACGATCCCTAGGATTTCTCTCCTAGAAGGAGAGACACATTTCTCACAAGTTGTCCTGGGACTTCCACATACCCCACCCACCCAACAAAATAAATAAATGCAACTATTAAAAAATAAAGAAAAGCATGTAATCAATGTGGAATATTTTTGGGACTATAATGTTGTGGCCCATTTTGAACTTACCTCTTACTTTTCTTGTAATTCTCCAGGTGCTGGGACTGTGCATGTTTATGTCTTTCTAACTCACACTGCCCACACAAATCCTCCAGATGCAGCAAGTGGTTTTCCACCTCTTCAAAACTCGTCTCTAAATGAGCTGAAGTATGTAAAATGAAAAGAAGAAACAACTGTCAAATCCAAAGCACTGACCAAGAAGACCAGAGTTTTCAAGTTGTTGGTGGTGAGGTGGCAGTCAGCAGTGTATGCAGCTCTGCAGGGGTCCAGCTTCAAACTGACCTTGTGTTCTTCTGCCAATGACATGGACCAGTAAAACCAACTCCTGATAAGAAAAGACCATTCAGGCTGGAGATGTTCTTTTCTCACAACTATCAGTTCCTCCAGGTCCAGAGGATCTGACGCCCTCTTCTGGTCTCCATGGGCACCAGGCAGACGTGTGCACAGACACACAGACAGGCAAAATGCCCATACACATAAAAATAAAGGGAACAGCTTTCTGAATAGACCAACAAGCAACAAAACAGAAAATGCAGACTAAAGCTGTCTGGGGAGGCCAATGGTCACTCTGTCACTACCACTAAACCCTTGCTTATGTTCTCCCCTTTAAAAAGCTTCAAAGGCTCCTCAATCTTCTCACAGTGGAATTAAGCCTCTTAACTTGGCTTACAGGGTTACAACCTCTGGCCACCATCTCCTGTACAATCTTATTACCACCAGCATCCTTCACATATTCCACTTTACAACAAAATGGGCCTACTGACTGTTCCAGGAAGAACCCTGTGTCCTGCTTCTTTTCCGTCTGTGGCTGCGGTGCTTCTGCTCGCCCCCTTTTCCCCCTGCCTTCATCTCCCCAAATGTCACACCAGGTTCCGTGCTAGTCCTGCCCCGTGCTACAGCTGTACTTACTTCTGTGCTTCCACACACTACTGAGCTTCATGAAGACTCATCTGACTGACACACTACAGCTACTTGTTCTTCACATCTGTCCCAGGGTAAATACCGTATGCTTGTGTGTTTGTATTGCCTAAACCTAATCTAGGCAGTCTGGTAAATTCAATAAAGTTCTGGTCAATCTATTATTCTATGACATAAAATAATCATGAAGAAAATCTACAATTTATGTTCATATAAATTAAGAATTTTATGTCAAATTTTGTAAAAGAGTAGCATAAACATGAACAGAAGACTTAGGAAACTTTACTAGTTGCATCAAACTTGGCCATATAATCCTAAATTGAAGCACAAAAAGCAACATGGATTTTCCATTTCAACTCTTCATTTTGTTTGGTTTGAGACAGGGTCTCATGCTATCCAGGCTGACTCTGTATTCACTAAGCCGTCCAGGATGTTCCTGAACCCCTGATCCTTCTTCCTCCACCTCTCACGAACTAGAATTAAAAGCAGGTACTGCCATATCTAACTTTGCATTTCTACTATTACTAAATTTGAAATCAATAAGACATAGAAAAATATATTAAGTTTTAGCTTTTTTGAATTAAATTATCATAAGTATATACTTGATATGTATTCCAAATACTTATTTTAAATTGGCAGGAATTTAACTACCCTAACACAACCTGGTCATCTCCTGTTATAAAACCAGTTACACAAGTAAATTTATAACTAACAGAATATGTGTACATAAACCACTAATAGGCCTCCATGGACCAAACACCTCTTTGCAAGGAAGCCAAGCCTCTCCATGTTGCTCACTATGACAGTGTGTCTCTTTAAGCGACTGGTGGAGAAGACAGGGTGTTCTACTAGGAAAGCCATTTGGGAATGCCTGACAGCTGTGCAAGACAGAGTTCCATGGACCTTGGATCTTGGTGAGAAGATCATCCCAAAGGGAGAGCAATTCCATTTGGAATTTTGCTTTGTGCCGTTTGTTTTAAGTAGATATAATCTGTAGGATAGCCGTGATATGTGAAAAATGAAGTCGCATACTAAGATGATTTCACATATAGTGAGTTTCTTTCAAATCAAAATAATTAGCCTCACAGAGTAAAGATTATCTTCTTTGTCTGCATCCCACAGGTCATAGTGGCCAGGCACTAAAAGATGGGAAGACTTCAAATGCTTGTGCCTGCTTTTAGGTACTGAGGCAACAAGGAGACAATGATATGTTTAAAAGTGCATTAACTTGCAAAAGCTATTATGGAACAAATGAGATTCTAAGAGTAGACTAAAAAGGTGTCAAGAGAGAATTAGTGGAAAAAAGAAGAGAGAGAGTTAGTGTACCTTGTGAAGGGACTAATCTTGGAAAGTAGTCTGGACAAGATGATCTAGTTTGTGGAACACAGCTATGAAAATCTCTGCTGTCTTCACATTATGCATAGAGAAAGCAATAGTGACATAGGGCTCATCAAAAGCAACATGGAAACTCATATATGGCTGCTACTTATCTTAGAACTAGTGTAACAGTCTGTTCTAGATAAAGGAACAATTTTCTAAACCAGATCACACAAAATTAAGTAATAAAAAAACCAGGAAGACAAGACCTTGACAGTTTAAATTTGATGAAGGACCAGAATTAGACAGCCCTCTAGTGGAGACTTAAGAGAATTCAATAAATGAAGGTTTTTGTTTTGTTTTGTTTTGTTTTGTTTTATTTTTTTTAATAGATCACACTGAACTGAAATTCAAATTCACCCTCTGCCCCAGCTGCCTGCAACTCCAGGCACTCTGTCTAATTCAGCCTCCCAAATACTGGGACTACAGGCATGAAGCACCATGCCTAGCAGTAGTAACACAGTACTTCTCAAACTTAGATTTCCTAACTTTTTGACTAAGGAATGCATGGTGGCTATTTCACCTAATAAGAATACTCATCCACGGTATTTGGACAATTAAATGAGATGACGAATGTCAAATCACTCAGCCCAGTGCTGAGATGTACCTCCCGTGCACTGTGGGCCAGGCATTACTCTGTGCCCTGGAACAAGTCTGAGTGTATGCCGCGTGCATACTAGGTAAGCATTTTACAGCTGAGCCATCAGCCCTCGCCTCCCAACATTTAATGTAATGGTTTTGTCACCCGACCTAATCTACGTTTATTTCACTATTCACTGAGGGCTATTTCACAGACTAAGACTGCTGACATCCTACTAGAAGTTTGTGTAACCTGGCAACTTTATAAAATCTTTTTCTGTAACAGAAGATAGATACTATGTAGCTCAGCTCAGCTGTAAAATGCTCACTTCAGAGTGTGAACTCCAACACTGCAGCCACCGCTAGGACAGCCTGGCCCAGCTCTGAAGCTCGAGCTCCCGCTGTCACCAGGCCTGGTGCCAGCTGTCCAAACTTTTCCTTTGATCCCTCTTGGAGAAGGTCTCCTATCACCCACCTAAGAGCTGTACCACTATAGAAGAAGGTTTGGCTTTCTTCTTCCAGCACCCCCAGCCTGACCCGAGTTCTGGTTCATCCCTCCCTGCTCAGTGCCCATTGGCGTCTGGATATCACTAAGGACGGAGTGGAACCCACCCAGACACCTGGAGAAGAGAAGTGGAACCCAAAATGACAAGTAAGAATGCACTATTATTTTCAAAGTACTAGCTAAGAATCTGATGAAATCTTAGCTTTGAAATTACACCAAATCCTGTTGAAACTGTGTTTACCCATACATCACACTTACCCAGGCTTGCCATCAAGGACTCCACGTCCTGGAGGAGAGCTGGTAGCTGCTGCAGCTGCTCCTGCAGCTCGGCCAGGCTGGTCCTCTTCTTCTCCCAGTGGGCAGAAAGCATGACCACCTCACTGTCCACCAGCTGTAACACAGACCAGTAAGGGCTCAGGAAAACCACCTCTCAAGTGTTAAAGTTACCGTTAGTGAGTTGAGGCCCAGCCAGTTTGTATTTAGCAATCCTCCATGTTCTACAAAACAGTGTCATTTCTTTCTTTCCTTTTTTTCTTAGAAAAGAAGCAACTCAGTATTCTGCACAGCAGACCTCAAACTGCTATTGTGTCAGGTATCTTAACCTAAAGAAGAAAAGTTCAAAATTGAGCTGATTACTTCTAAGTATACTTAGCTTTTAAGGAAACTGTTCATTGGAAAATTCACACTTAGAAAAAAAAGACAAAAAACAAACCAAAAAACAAAACAAAACAAAAAAAACCCCAAACCCACTAACAAAAAGAAAATACACAAAAACAAATTAAAAAATGATTTATTGGTAATTACTTGCTGACTTGATAAGAAGTTAAAATATTTTGCCTGATACATGACATAATCTTTTTTTTTTTTTTTTAAAGATTTATTTATTATGTATACAGTGTCTGTCTGCAGGTATATCTGCAGGCCAGAAGAGGGCACCAGATTTCATTATGGATGGTTGTGAGCCACCATGTGGTTGCTGGGAATTGAACTCATGACCTCTGGAAGAGCAGCCAGTGCTCTTAACCGCTGAGCCATCTCTCCAGCCCGACATAATCTTTTTTAAGGCATTATAATTTTACCCTGGCTTATTATATAACTCAGAAAATCTAAAATAAGTAAGGTTTAGGTAATGACTTCTTCTTACCAAAAATTAAAGTACAATATATTTAGATATTAAGGCTTAACAATGTTTATTAATTCATACTTTATACATAATTAAAAATTATATTCTGCATACAGAACATTAGTTGTATGTGTAGAAAGAATACAGCAGAATGCACTAAAGTATTTAATCTCAGAGAATGAGAGGTTGAACGACTTTCAGAAATCATCACAGATAATCAGCAATGATACTAACGCATTTCGAGCATTTGCTGTAGGCCAGAGTCTGTGTTAAATAACTTAGACATAGTACCTTATTTAAATTACATCTTGTATGTCCCTCAAAGGTTTTCATAATGGCTTATGTGAGGTAGCTGGGAGACAGTGGAATATTTAGTAGGTGTGGCTGAGCACGAGAAAGCTAAATCACCATGTCTTTCAAAGGCTCTTGGGATCCCAGTCTCCTCCTCTAGGTCATTTACTCCTGGGCTACGATGACAAAGTTCCTCCACTAAACACCCCCCACATGACACACTGTGTAACTACAGGCCTAACAGAAAAAGGGCCAAACAACCATGAAGCAAATTATAAGACAAAATAAACCCTTTCTCCTTACTAAATTGATTAGCTCAAGTGTTTTGTCAGAACAAAGAAACTAATTAACATAACATAAAACTCTACAGTTCAGTTTGTCTGAACAAGCTTGCTTGTTAAGCAAAGTTAAGTGGTGTCTGACACTGTTTTATGGATAAAGAAAAGATAGAGATGAGGTTGTTTGTGTAGGGCTAAAACAGATTAGTGCACCAAAGATGAGCAACAGATTTCTGTAACATCCACCCCAGCACAGGCAATGCACCTGAGCAGAAAAGTGAAGTCTCACTCAGCTTACTTAATACATCAAACTGCTAAATAAAACCATGCATTTTAAGAGTTCAATTTGAAAGCAAGAAACTATTTCACAATAACAGGAATTAAAAGCAAAACACTAGAAGTCTAGCTTCAGAAAACAGCCACAGACATCTAACCTTTAAGTAACTTTTAACTATTCCTTCGTAGATTGTTGAGGAGGGAAGGGGAAAAAAATAAAACAAAACACCACAACTGCT
The DNA here is from genome assembly GCA_907164525.1 of Lophiomys imhausi. Lineage (NCBI taxonomy): Eukaryota > Metazoa > Chordata > Mammalia > Rodentia > Muridae > Lophiomys > Lophiomys imhausi. Next base: position 12,600,884 of record CAJQZJ010004381.1, on the reverse strand, counting down.
TAGACAAAGCCTTTAAATAATCAAATTGCCACTGTCCATATCTGTGTGTTTTATAAGAGGAAAGAGTGTGATTAATGTGCACAAACCTGAGGAACCTAGGCATAGACTCTGATCCATAGGGGATTTGTTAGGTATCAGAAGATATAAGTGACTTCATTTCTTAACTCTTCTTAACTCAGAGGTTATGACAGGAGACATAAGTCAGAACCCTATACTATATGAAGACAAAACACAGTAGCAAATCCAGGGGGGAAAAGTTTACCAACTGTTCTGAGGACTGTCAGATTTCCATGATCCTTCCCTAGTTTAACATTCCTGAGGAATGTAGCCACTTCAAAGGTCAAAGAGCACATGTACACACCCCAGAATCAGGGCACCATGGACAAAGTCTCCAGTTTCTGGCTCTAGCCTCCTGCTTTGTTTATAACCACCTAGACGTCACTTCCTCCTCCTTTTAACCTTTGGAATTCCCTCCATTCTCACAGGCTTAGTGCATGTTAAAGAGTTCACCATACACACGTGTACATACATGGGCTTTATAACTGAAAAATCTTTTGCTGCCTTCCTATCAGCCTTTGCACACTCCTGTCACCACTATCATCACACTTCATGATGACTCTTCCGTACTGCAGGTGGCTCCAGCCTCTTCTTTCAATATTGAAAACCAACCCTTGACTGGACCCGGCACTTAGTGTCGAGAAGGGGAAATCTGCTGTAGGATAAATCAGAAAACTACCTTGCCAGCATCTGCACATTCCTTCGCTCTTCTGTGAAGTGCAGCCCACATATCCTCATACCTAAAAATGCAAAGAACAATTTAAAGTGTAAACAGTCATTGAAAGGAAAGACATCTAGGTGAATGTATGATATACTGTGGCTGCAGAAAGGAGGCAAAAAATAATGTCACATGTCACAAGAGCATAGAAGGCAACTTGAAGAATAAAATACCCAGAGACCCTAACAGTTCAAACAGTTGAAATTTTTTTTCTTTTTTGGAGCAAGGTCTCATTATGTAGAACTGACTAGCACAGTGCTTGTTATATAGACCAAGCTGGCCTTAAACACCCAGCAATTCCCCTGACTCTGTCTCGCAAGTGCTGGAATTAAAGGTGTGGAAATCACAACTCCTTGCTTATAAAAACTTTAAAATTACTTTCTCTTATCTGTGAGTGCTTTGCCTGCACATGTATCTGTGCACCACATATGTGTCTGGTGCCCAAGGAGGCCAGAGGGCCCTCTGGGACTGGAGTTACAGACAGTTGTGAGCTGCCATGTGGGTGCTGAGAACTCAACCGGGGTCCTCGGAAGAACAAGTGCTCTTAAGTATTGAGCCATCTCTCCAGCCCAGAAAAACTTTTCTTTAGAGTAAATACGATTTAGAAGAAAGCATAAAAGATACTTTGGGTAAACACAACAAGTAACTGTTAAGAAAGACTTCTAATGGGTGTGAAACTGAAAAGAAACAGATATCTACATAGTCTCAAAATTTCTCTACAGAATGCTCACTCACCTAAGGGCAAAAGAAACTAGGCAGATGCTTTAACAAGGGACCGCGATTAATATCAACTGCAATACGACATCCACATCATCTGCCCTTTTCCCTGATGCATAAGCACACAAAGTTATTTTGGCACTTTTGGTAGAAAGGCACTAAGAAAGAGGACATGGACAGTTTGCAATGTAACTGACGAGTTTAAAAAGCATCAAGATCATGAAGCTCACTGCCTATTCCAGACTAAAGGAATTAAATACTGAATAAATATGAATGATTCTAGATACAGAAATAAAGGTAAGTAAGTGGTAAAATCTGAATGAATCTGTTTGCAGTAATACAGTTACCAAAGCCAACTTCCTGTTTGGATCATCGTATTCTGGTTATACAAAATGGGAGGAATTTCTTCCTCTAATTTTGTTATGTTTTCTTTCATACAGCTGAAATCATCTCAAAATAAAAATTCAATTTTAACTATTACTGTAGTTATTATTGCATTTGTACATTCACGATAGGTGCACATGCCATGACACATATGTAGAGGTCAAAGGTCAAAGGGCAACTTTGTGGAGTTGGTTTTCTCCATACTCAGGTCGCCAGGCTTTTACAGTAAGTACTTGCTCAGCCATCTAGCCCTCAAAATAAAAAGGTTTAAAATACAATTTCTGAACATAATATAATCTATACAGCTTTTGACAGAAAACTTGATTTTCCATCTTATCTAAAATTCTATCAAATTTGTTATCTGTCCTCACAGGCTACAGCACTTGGGAAAGCAGGCCCTGCACCTCACCTGGGCAGCACAAAGAGTTGGCTGTGGTGGAGGAGGCACAGATGAGCCAGCTGAGGGTGAGAGTAGCATGGGCTGGGAGGGGCAATGCCTCCTCTCCTCCCTCCCCACTGACTCCTGTGGAAGGGAGTCAGGAGAGCTGGCCCCTGCTCCTAAGTGCAGCACTTAGGAGAGTGGGCCCAACCCCTGGACCAGAAAGCACAGTGGAGCTGGCTCTGGAGACATGGGTACAGGAGAGCTGCCCCAAGGGCATGAGAGCAGGAGAGCCGACCCTGCCTCCTGCTGCTGAAGGCATTGGGTGGCCTAACCGGAGCAGTGATGGAGAGCTCACCCTGGTGATGTGGATAAGGGAGAGTGGGTGAGCGGACCTGCTCAGCTGCCACCCAGGGTCAGATCCAGGGCTCTGAGTTGGCACATCACAAAATCTGTATTATCTGTGAATGAGTGCAAGGGCCCGTCTTTCTGATCCAAAGCTGCAGGATCTCCATGACACAGGGCAACAACAGGATAACTGGGAGGAGTCCCGGGGAGGATCCAACATTGATGGTGTCACAAAAGCCAGAGATCTCGAACCCCACCAGTGACTCACTGCACCTGAACACACGTATGTATTTCATAATGCATGGTGTCTCTCTTCATAGTCACAGGGACACTTTCCTGTTGAACTTAGACAGGAAAGCTAATCTAGAAATCCCAGTGATGGTTAACCAGGATCCACATGTATTGAAAAGCACTGTGCAACATTACACAATTTATACAGCCTTACTGTCATCGCCAACTCACAGAAAGCTTGACTTTTTTCTTCTGGTGCATCTAAGTGTACATATCAATTAAAATCAGCAAGTATTTATTAAATGGCAGGCACTGTGAGGCACCAGAGCTGCTGAGATGAATTATATTTTTCCAACATTGCTGTTTCAGTAATTAGCACAGAGGACTTACTAAATGCCTGCCAAGTAAAAGAATGATCACACTAATTTTAAATCTAAGAGTTCATGGCATACTGACCATCGGAAAAGAGCAAATTAATCACTGCTTACTGTTTAAGCTCCTTTCCCCTCTTTCCCTGCCATCTCCATTTCCTTTCTGCTAGTGTGCACAGGCTTTTCTCCTTATCACTATGCATCACCCTCTCATACCAATTGACTTTAACACTTTTCTGCCGATTTGTCATCATTCCCTAAATAATAGCATAGATTCATCCAATGTCTTAGTTTCTCTTCTTGCTGCTATGATAAACAACAGCAACTTTCAGGGCAACAAGGTTACTTAGTTCCTAATTCCAGGTCACAACCCACCATTTTGGGAAAATCAAGACTACAGGAATTTGAAGCAGGCAGTCACATTACATCCACAGTCAAGAGCCAAAAGCAATCCATACACAGAGGTGCTCGGCTTACTGTTTCCACTCTATACAACCTTAAGACGCCCTGCCAGGGGGATGGTGTGTGTTCCCACATCAATCTATCAAGACAACAGCCCCACAGACACGCCCACAGGCCAATCCACCATCGAGCCTTCTTTCCCGGGTGACTGCACCGACGCACTCGACTGTTCACTTTCTCTCCGCTGGGGCTGTTATGTTATTGGGCACTGCTGGAGAAAGGTAGACAGTCTATTACAAAGTCTACAAAGATAGACTACTTAGCCTTTCATGGGGCTTAACTGTCAGCTACAGTTTTCAAAAGTTCATCCCTCAGAGGAAACACTGAAAAGGGAATGGTGCCACTCTCGGTGGGCATGCCTTCCAACTTCAGTTAGTATAATCAAGCCAACAGTCGCACAGACATACCCACAGACCAACCTAATCAAGCAATCCCTCAAAGCAAATGCCACACACTTCATGCAGTCCCTTTTAGCACAGGGGTGACTTTACTACATTGTGCTGAGATAAAGACCCTGGTTATAAATTCAATCAAATTATTTGCTTTCATATTTAAGTCAGTGATGGAAAATGAAGAAAAAAACCATACTCACAATGCAGTAACTCAGTCAAATAATTACTGAACACATTCTCTATGTACTATAGCAGACCTAGAGGAAGAGTCCATAGGCAGATTAGCATATAAACAATTACCTTCTGATGCAGCGATCTGTTATGTACTCTAAATGCTAATTAATCTCCTCCCAGAGGCCTGTTTGCTGTGCCAGGTCGTAAGTGCTAACCATCATCTCTGGCTGGTTGAATAAAAGCCGAGGCCTGAGATTGGGCAAAGAGAGAGGAAGACAGGAAAAAGGTTCTTGGGCTTCTGGGGCAGAGAGGCTGATGGGAAGAGAAGCTATGAGCACCAAGAAGGAGACACCATGGGGTAAATGGAAGATCATTCTACGAGGCCTGGAATGTCAGCATAACGTGGAGAATAACAGTCCAAGGGGATGTATGTACATATGGGGTTTTATGTGGGGAATAGAATTATATGCTGGAGTAGATGGGCCAAGATTGCACAATCCAGGCTAAGGCTTGTTAAAAAACAGAAGGTGTCTGTGTGTGTTTATTTATAATGGTGAGTTAAGGATTAACACCGCCCACCAATTAACTATAAACTAAATACTGGAAAATAATTTTTTTTAATAATTTATTTTTTATTTCTTCAAGTTACATCTCAATCACAATCCCCTCCCTACTCCCCCCTCCAGTCCCACCCTTCCACCCTCCTCCCCCTCAACCCCCCCATCCTCTTCCCTTCTTTTTTTTTTTTTTTTTTAGTTTAAGGTATTTCTTTTTTCCCCCCAACAGCTCTCCCTTTCAGTCCAAAAAATGGTTCTTTTTCTTATAACTATAAATACAATACAAAACAACAGAAATAAATAGGCCACAATTATAAGAGTTATATGGCTTAGCATACATTCCCAATGTCCAGTCCATATGTATTTGGCACCTGGAAAATAATTTAATTATTTACTTCTACAACCTTCTGTGCTGGAAGCTTTGCAAAGCTCTAGAGTTCTAGGACTTTGAAAGACTGGTTCGTAAAAGCCTATGATACTAGAGGGAGAGGCCTGTAAAAAAGTTCGGTTTCAGAGGTCAGTCACAATGGTGGCCACTTGTGATCCCTGCACTGTGCAGATGGGATCAGGGAGATCCTTGGGTTCAATGCTCAACCAGTCTAGCCTCCTTAGCAAGTTCCAGGCCAGGGACCTCCCTACTCCTCTTCCTCTCCCCCCCCTACCCATGTGTGAGTGTGTGTGTGTGTGTGTGTGTGTGTGTGTGTGTGTGTGTGTGTGTTTGTGTATTGTGGGCACCTGAGGAATAACACTGAGGTCAAGCTCTGACCTCCATGTGCACACACACAAAGCTATGATTTAGAGGACAAAGGCAGATGAAAGAACAGGAAGCACTAGGTGTCCGTCTCCTACCTCGACCTAATTACACTGACAGAATCTGTTCAGTGAAACCAGTCTGATGGCTTGCTAATTCTAAGGGAAGGCAAGATGGAAAACCACTTTAATTTTGGTCAATTTGGTTTTATTAGTGTAGCAGCTACCCATGCCCACGGGCCCCCAAGTCCCACAGCTGTAGCCATGTACTTGTTCCTTGAAGTAGCTTATGCAGAGTGAGGACAGGTAATGAGAAACCTGTCTTGTGGCGAGAGATCTGTGCTCTGGTCACGAGCTACTGCTTCTGATCAGGGAGGTGTAGACACAGAGGCAGCCACTACTGTAGATCCCTCATAGTTCTGCCAAAAAGACTAAAGAAGATTTAAAAGGCCAGCATCTGATTTCGGTCTCCCATCATTTCTTTTCCTTTTTTATTTTTTTTAAATTAGGTGCCAGTCATTTAAAGAGTAGAATAGACTATTCAAGAGCAACCAGATATATAGCGGAATTAATGTGTTTGAATAGGCTGGGTTAACACAGGTTAGGTACATAGTTCAGTGTTATCTTGCCTAGCTTAAGACCTTAGATGAAGTCTCACTAACACAGTGTGCTTGTATGTAAATAAACAGCACACTAATGGTTTTTAACTATACTTCATATCAGGTTCACTTATGCCTTTCACACAACACACACAAATAAGAAATTAGCACCAAATAAACATTTGGTATCTCAAACGAGGGGGGGAGAAGCCCTCTAGATTCGATAACAACAACAAATCCAACAGGCAGTCAATGTATAGAAATAAGTACAGACCAGGAAAGTAGCTATCTTCCACGGTATATACCTGCCAGGTCTCATGTTATAGAAACCTTTGCTAACAACACAAATACCACAGAGACTTTATTTCACAGCATTTCTGTTATAGTTGATGTAATATAAAATTCGTATGTTTAGGTGTATACACACATGGTTTCCATCACACTCACAAGACTATACAATCAGCACATTATCACTAAAATATGCGCATCACTCTAAAAAGAAGCCTCAGACCTACCTACCCACTAGCAGTTGCTACCCACCCTGCACTTCCCCCCAAAACACTAGTAATCACTAATCTTCTGTCCCCACAGTGTTCTGCTTCTAGAGATTTTACGGAGGTGGACTGACAAATATGTGCCCTTTAGTGTTGCATCCTTTTTTACTTAGCATGATCCTTTGTTTTCTTTCATCCATGTTTACCATGTATCATCAATCTTTCATTTCCATGGCCAAATAGCGCTTTATTATGTGGGTATTTCATTGATGGACATTTATGTTGTTTCTATTTTTCAATTATGAATACAACTACTATACATATTCAAAGTTCAGGTACAGGTTTTATGGATATGTAGACAAATATATAAATACACACACGCACACAGAGACAGAAAGAGAGAAAACCTCTCACTATGCAGCACAGGCTGGTCTTGAACTCGTTCATGATCCTCCTGCCTTAACATCCAAGTGCCTGGATTACAAGCATGTGCTATCATACCTAACTCTGTATGTTTTCAATTTTCTTGAAGTAAAATTGCCATTTTATATGCTGATTCTGTATCTAAATTTCTGAGAGACTATGAAACTGTTTTCCAAAGTGGCTGTATCATGTTACATGTCCACCAAGAAGGCATAAAAATGTTAATTCCATCTGGGGGTAGAGGCACACATCTTTAATTCTAGGGAGAGGTAAGTGGATCTTTGTGTAGTGAGTTCCAGGACAGTCCGAGCTATGTAGAGAGACCTTTTTACAGTGGAGGACGAAGATGTTACCTCGTACAGCCCCTGGCCACGTTTGGCACAGTACTTCCTCATGGAGATGCTAACACACATGAAGGGGTACTGACTTCTGTTTTTACCTGCACCCCTCGAGGGATGATCTACTGCTGAGCATTTTCCATGTTCTTTTTTTTGTTTTGTTTTTTTTTGAGACAGGGTTTCTCTGTTTAACAGCTCTGGTTGTCCTGGACTCACTTTGTAGACCAGGCTGGCCTCGAACTTGTAGATCCGCCTGCCTCTGCCTCCCAAGTGCTGGGATTAAAGGCGTGCGCCACCGCTGCTCGGCTATTTTCCATGTTCTTATGGGCCATGTATATCTTCATTCAGAAATGTCTATTCAGATCTTTTGTTTCTTCACCAGGCCACATTTTTATTAAGTTACAAATGTTCTTTACATACTATAGCTGTTAGTCCTTCCTCAGTCAAACAACATGCAAATATTCTATTTTCCTGTGGGTTTTTGCTTAGCTTTCTTGATGGGGTTCTTTGTGACCACCACCACCACACCACTGCCACCACCAGGAACAAAACGTTTAATTTTGATTATGTTCAATTTATCAATGTTTTTTCCCTTGTTGCTTAAGGTTGTTTCATATCTAAGAAAAGTCATATCTTATTACCATCATTCAATAGAAACAAACTGAGAAATAAGTGGCGTAAAATTAAGATTCATAGAGTGCTTTCCTAAAACACTCAAAAGCTCTACGCTTGCTTTCCAGTACCACATAAACCACACTTGGTGGCATATGCCTGTAATCCCGGCACTCAGGAGGTGGAGGCAGGAGGTTCAGGAAGTTCAAAGTGGTCAGCTGCTACACAAAGCATGACCCTAACCTGGGCTACATAAGACCCTGTCTTTAAAAACAAACAAGCAAGCAATTTGAGTTCTCTAATTTGGAGTCATCTTCAAGTAAAACCAACAGTGATTATCGTCCAAAATATGAACAGTCTTTGCACTGAGCAGTGAAAGCAGAAGCCTTCAAGGAAAGGAAGTCAACAGTCTCCATCCTTTACATTAGTATAACATCCAGGGGTTTCAAGGTTTTATCTGTAAAGCTATAAAGTACTTTTAAAAAACACTAAAAGCACAACTCTTCTCCAAAGGAAAATATCGTACCTGCTGAGTAATTCCAGTCCAGCGGAGTATTTTGACAAGTATGGAGCAGTCCTGTCAAGAGAACACTTATTAGCGCTGCTGCAGATCCACCCAATTTTAAAAAACTGTTACACATGAGAATTCTGGCATTGCCAATTATTATGTAAAGAATTTTAAAGCCACTAATGAGGAGCTGCAGTGGTGCTTCAGCAGTTAAGAGAACTGGCTGCTCTTTCAGAGGACCTGGGTTCAATTTCCAGCACCAACATGGCTGCTCACAATCATTTGTAACTTGAGTCCCAGGGGATCCAACACCCTCTACTGGCCTCCATGGTAGAGATTTATGTGGGCAAAATACGCATATACATGATTTTTTTTAAAAAGAGTAAAACCACTAATGGAGAGGCTGAACAGATGCCTGCCTCAAGCTGTTCTTACAGAGGGTTCAGGTTCAGTTTCCAGTACCCACATCAGGCAGCTCACAATTGCTTGTAATGCCAGTTTCACAGGGTGTGGTGCCCTGTTCTGGCCTCTGTGTGCACCTCCATGCAGTGGCGCACATGAAATTATGCAGGCATGTGTGTACACACAGACACACAAATCCTGGCAATTGTAGCAGAACTTTGGCAGAACCGTTGTGTTTGGCATGAATTCCCATATGACGGCACTGTCCCTTCCTCAGTGACTGTTATCTCAGATTTTTTTTTTTTAAAGATTTATTTTTATTTATAATTATGTGTATAATGTTGAAGTATGTATGCCATCATGCCAGAAGAGGGCACCAGATCCCATTATAGATGGTTATAAACCACCATGTGGTTGCTGGGAATTTAACTCAGGACCTCTGGAAGAACAAGAAGTGCTCTTAACCTCTGAGCCATCTCTCCAGCCCGTTATCTCAGATTTTATGGGGTTGTTCCTTTGAAGGATTCTCAGAGCCTTTTCACAACTTAGTCCCTACACATGCCTGGCAAATCAGAAGTATGATCTGGCTGAGAAAGAATTGTTTGTTTTACGTGATGGTTTCTTCAAGTCAACCCTTGGATCAGATATGCAGAAAATGACTTGCTAAAAGTCCTTTTACGAAACAATAAAAGCACTTTTAGGAAGCTGCCAGTGTTCAGTCCTTGAGAGGCTGATCCCCTACTGTTCATGAGATCAGTCCTTCCTAAACACATCCTCCAGTGTCTGTCTTTGCTCCACGTAACCCAGAACACCAACATACAGCTTACTTAAACTCCACAGGAAGTATGTTACTTCAGAAGGGATGTACTGCAACATAATATTATTACTTTGTCAGGCAGAGATTGTCTCTAGCATATAATACAATAAACATTTTCACATAATGCTACATAAAGAAAATAAAAACGCTCGATTAAAACTCATTGCAGTTGAAATTGAATTTGGTCACATACTTAAAAAAAAAATCACAATTCTAATGTTACCTGTAAAACAGGTAACATATCTACAGGGACTCACTTATCAAATTCTAAATCATTATTAATTTGCTTCCAGTAATCCAGGACATATAACTCGGACTCTGACCTTCACACACTAACCCTGAGCAACAATGGCTGACTGTCCTAGAGTAAATGGTCACACGTCAGCTTCCCAGTCATCTCAGGGTTCAATGCACAACTGCCATGGATTGCAATGTTTAGAAAGAATCAATACTTTTTGTGGTCAGATGTACTCAACAGACCTGAAGTTTATAAAACGATTTTCTTATAAACTCAACCGAAAAAATGTGAAATTCAAGTTATGCAACACCAAAAAAACAAACAAACAAAAAACAACCAAAAAATCCAAAAAAACTCTTACCTGGGCTTGCTTTTTACTTTTGCTTCTTTTGACTTGTCACTTAAAGTCCTCAGCCTATAAATTAATAAATATAAAACATGTTTTTAACAAGTCAAGAGATTTTCCACCGGATAGGGATGTTAACCCACACCCCACCCCCAAAATTACAATGCTCAAAAGAATCAGCAATCTGTTTGATACAAAAATAATTTGTACATCTCTCTAGCTGAGTTTAAGAAATTATATAAAGTCCTAGCTGTCCCAAAAGCGATAAAAATCTCCACAGGTAAAAGCCAAGGAGGATGTTTTTACAGCCATACCATTTTCACTCCAATCTCTGAGAGGCACTAAGAGGGGCGTTTAGATAGAGTTCTCCTAAGACTGTTATACACAGCAGTGTACCCACTCAAGTAGGATTATGTTTACAGTTGAGTACGGAAGGTGCTTAGATTGTTTTCATGGCATATATCTACGTTAGTATCTCAAATACATATTCTAAATTATCTTTTAATTTTTTAAATTTAACATACCAACTTTTCTGCCTCTCCTATAAAAGGAAGAAAGATGGATGGATCTAATTTGGGGTAAAAGTAAAGAAAGATAATTAAAGACAACTGAAAATAAAATTGCTGTAAGATTCAGTAAGGGTTTCCCTGTGCGGCTCCTTAACAACCATCTGCTTCACAAATTGGTCTTTAACCAAATGTAACATGTGGAACTTATGTGATCTGGATTTGGGAAAATCAGCAGTAAAAAGGCATGTCTAAAAAGCAAAAGAATGTGATTATGGACTGAGTAACTGACAGTACCGATGAACCAGAGTTAACTGATCAGCCCTGACTGTGGCTGCATCAGAAAACACACGGCCCAGGAGAGGTGCCACAGATGTGCGAAGGACTGACTGGCGGGAAGACGATGCCAACATATGAAGATTGTTGGCTGAGAATTGGATACCTGGGGTTCCATTACTAGTCTGTTTTTGTGTATGCTTGAATCCTTCATTTAAAAAAAATGTTTTTAAGCTAGACATGGAAGCACATGACCATAATGTCAGCAGTTGGGGAAGCAGAGGTAGGATGTTCAAGGCTTAAGTGTTCAAGGCTAGCCTTTGATCTTAAAATAGAAAGTCTTTAATCTTTTCTCATCATACATCCTCAAACAAACCAAAAAACAAAAAACCCCACAAAAACAGAGCCCCCCCCCAAAACCTATCAAAGTACCAAAATTTATAATAAAATGCCAAGAGGACAGGAAAGTTAAGAAATTTTAGCAAAGAAAAAAATGAAGGTTACAACCACTACAATACTTTTCTTATTTTAAGTTCTTTTTTTGTTGTTGTTGTTGTTGTTTAAAGACATGGTCTCACTGTGTGTGTGTCTCCTTGGCTGTCTTGGAACTCACTATGTTGACCAGACTGGCCTCAAACCTACAAAACTCCACACGCCTCCTGACTGCTAGGATTAAAGGCATGCACTACTGCACCTATTATTATCATTTTTAGAAAAAAATATAAAATTGAATATATACATATTTTTCCTCTTTAAAAAAAAAAGGCAAAGCCGGGCGGTGGTGGCGCACGCCTTTAATCCCAGCACTTGGGAGGCAGAGGCAGGCGGATCTTTGCGAGTTCGAGGCCAGCCTGGTCTACAAAGCGAGTCCAGGACAGCCAGAGCTGTTAAACAGAGAAACCCTGTCTCGAAAAACCAAAAAAAAAAAAAAAAAAAAAAAAAAGGCAGTTGATTCCTTTCTAAGAACACCCCTAAGATGGGCAGAGCACTGGAGGTGGCCCGGCACTTCCACATGGAGACAACTTACATTTCTCACACAGATCCTGAGATGCAAACTTTAAATAAAGTCTATTTCACATTCCCCAATGTCATGGACACTGGGAGAAAACACTGATTCAGGTGAATGCCCAAGTTTCCTCAAATATAAAACATTAATATTTTATCCAACCACATAGATTTGCCAAGAATTAAATTTTTTTAAATGTATTTATTTTTATTTTATGTGCACTGGTGGGTTTTTTTTTTTAGGGGATGATATCACAGATGTTTGTTTGTTTAATATTTATTACTTCAGGCTACATCTCCATCACAGTGTCCTCTTTCCACCCCTTCCATCCCACTCCTCTGGAGTGGAGTGTCCCTACATAACAGCCCCCCGCCCCAGTTCAGCAGTCATGAGGGCCAATAGCCTCCTCATACACTGAGGGCCTACAAGGCAGCACCACTAGGGCAAAGTGTCTCATTAACAGGTAACAAAGTCTGTGTTCCTGTTCCCTTTGGTGCATTGGTTGTAGTACAGTTATCCTGTATATATGGCTAAAATCCAATTATAAGTGAATAGATGCCATATGCATCCTTCTGAGTTTGGGTTAGCTCACTCAGGATGAGCTTCTCTAGTTCCATCCATTTGGCTGCAAGTTGCATGATTTCATTGTTTCTGATGGCTGAGTAGTATTCCATTGTGTAGATGTACGACAGTTTTTTTTATCCATTCCTCGGTTGAGGGACATCTGGGTGTTTCCAGTTTCTATCTATTACGAATAAGGCTGCTATGAACATAGATGAGGATATGTCCTCGTGGTTTGGTGAGGAATTGTTTGGGTGGATACCCAGAAGTGGTATGGATGGGTCTTGAGGTAGAGCTATTCCCAATTTTCTAAGATATTGCCAGACTGATTTCCATAGTGGTTGTACAAGTTTGCACTCCCACCAGCAATGGAGGAGTGTTCCCCTTTCTCCACACCCTCGCCAGCATGTGCTGCCATTTGAGTTTTTGATCTTAGCCATTCTGACAGGTGTGAGATGGAATCTCAGAGTCGTCTTGAGTTGCATTTCTCTGATGGTTAAGGAGTGCACTGGTGTTTTGCCTACATGTATGTCTGTGTGAGGGTGTCAGCTCTTGGAGTTACAGACAGTTGTGAGCTGCCATATAGGTGCTGGGAATTGAACCCGGTCCTCTGAAAGAGCAGTCAGTGCTCTTAACCACTGAGCCATCTCTCCAGCCCCTATATTGATGTGGGGAGCAATATTAGAAGCTTCAGGTCTAACTCAAATGAAAAATATGATTATTACTTGATGAAAACAAAAGTTTGTCACTGTCAAGTAAGTTGAGAAGTAGGGCTGAGACAGCCTAGTTAGCAAAGCTCCATCAGGACATGCCTGAGGGCCTGAGTCCAGACCCCTAGGACCAGTATAAAGTCAAAACCAGCATCTGTAACTCTAGCATGTGTGAGTAGAAACAGGCAGCTCCGGGAGCTCATAGGCCAACCAACTTAGTGAAGCTGATGAGCCCCAGGTTCAATGGGAAACTATGTCTCAAAAAAGAAAGCAAGGTGGAAAGTGATTAAAGAAAAACAAAAAGCCCAGCATGGCCCCTGGTCTCCATATGCACCCATACACATCCACACAAAACACACACACACACACACACACACGGGGGGGGGGGGGGGGGGGGGTTGTGTCTCAAAGAAAAAAACATCACATTCAAAAGTGTGGATGAATGAACCCTTAAGTTATGCAACCTGAGAAATTCACACCAAAGTGGCACAAACTCAGAAAAGGAAAATTATTTTCAAACCACCTTTGCCCTAACGAATCCCAAACACACTGCTTCAGTTCTGACCCCTCTCCTGAGGGTAACTTCCATTCCAACAGCATCTTTTCTTATTCCTTTATGTTGGGATATGCCATCATTTACCTATGATACTACAAAATCATCATTCACAATTTCTGTATCTTTTCATCTCCCTTCTCACTGCTGCCCTGCCTATCACATTCTTTCCTCTTCTAAATGTCTACCAGACATTTCCTACCTGGTCCATACTGAACAAGCATAACTTCTCTGCTCACCATCTCTAATCCCAAACACAGAAATATATGAGGGTTGTCACGACTGTCTAGTTGGTCTACTGCAACTAGGATGAACATAGTGTCCTTTCTTGTCTAGGTGTCTCATGCTATATCCCCAGTGCCTAAAATAAGGCCTGACACAAAGTAAGCACAGGACAAATTAAGCAAAGCATGAAAAATTCTCCATTCCCAGGTCCTGAACTTCCTACCCAGCTACCTCCTATAATGGCTTCCATTTCTCCAGTACCCTTACTGAAACCTATAACAATCCATCCTTATTCTTCTAGGCCCAACTTGAAATTGGATACACCCCAATCAAGGACTTGTTCCTCTGAGTTCACACAGCACATCACTAGTGTCTTCTAACATTCAGTTCATTAGGCTTCGCTTTGCCTTACCACCAGGGCAGAAATTGCTTCTGTAACTTTGGTAGCTGCAAGATCTAGTATGATATGCAAACACTTCTTGGTATATACTATGCAAAACTGAGCATATGACCTCTCACACCTTTTGAAAGCATCTATGACATAAAAAGGGCATGCTGCACATATATACATGCAAACATTCATACACATAAAACAATAAGTAAGTCAAAAAAAAAAGGTGGAGAGCAATAGAGAAAGGTACCTGGTACTACTGTCTCCACATACATGGGTACTTGCACCTGCACACACACATACACACATCACTTATACACAGGAAGGAAGGAAAGAAGGGAGGGAGGGAGGGAGGGAAGGAGTGCCTATCAGTTGAGGGAGTAACTTAGTGACAGACTTGTCTGCCTACCACAAGGTCCTGGGTTCCATTCCCAGAATGTAAAAATAAGGAAGTGAAGAAATTCTAGAAAAGTGAACATCTGAAGCATAGCTTTGCCTATAGACCACACTATAAATTAAATTATTAGGTACTCTAAAACTACACAAGAGGAGAAAAGAATGAAGATACTGAGCCAAGAAGAGAGTTGGGGGCAGTTGTGCCTTTGAAAGCATTACACACAGGATATACGAGCCTGTGATATACAGTCACAAACCTTCAGAAGATCTGAGTTTCAGTTCCAGGAAGAGCTTTACATGCCTAATACCTATGCTTTTGTTCATAACTGCTGAAAGTTTAAAAAAACCAACCAACCAAACAAAAAAACCCAGCAAAGTATGTACTTCTAGTGGTTTCCCACAGAACCAATCCAGTCTCAAAGAAAAGATGAGAGAAGAAAAGGCCAACCCCCTAAAAGGGCTCAAAGAACCAAATCAAATGAAAAGAGAACTCAGGAAAAAGAACTCTACATGAGACTCAGAGCCAATGTCCTCCAATTCCAAAGTTTTCTCGGCTAATCTGCTACCCACTTAGGGGGAAGAGAGTCCTAACACTAGGTTTGCGCTGGTGCTGGCACCATGGGTAAAAGTTTAAGGGGGCAGGCCACAAGGTGCAGTGGGGGATGGTACGGTGATCAGTAGTAGAGCACTTACCTAGCATGTGGGAAGCACTGGGTTCTATTCCCAGCACTGGAAAAGAGAGACTAGAAATCTAGGACAACTTGGATTCCCCAGACTATCTATAATCTGTGTCTTGTCCTGTAACAATTATAATTGTACATTGCATTTCCCATTAAGTCTAAATGGAATGTAGCTATTGTGGTCTCTTGTAGCTAAAATTCCTTACCTTGGGGAGACCTTTTCCCACCTCTAGGGTCCCAGTGACAAACCAAGACATGATTATCTACAGAGTTCACTTTGGGGGAACCAATGAGTTTATTGAGCTTCCTTACAGAGTCCAGATGAGGCATTACTTATAGGGATGTGGGTGCAACTCCCCCAACAGGTCAAACCTGGAAAGTATTTACCCTGGAGAAATGAGGGCTTCCCTGTAGCTGCAGGGGTGGAGCTGGGCTTCTCTAGTCATCCCCACCAGCCCCCTCTGGAGGCCACACTCAGATTCAGCAGCACTGAATACTACAGGAGCAGCTGGATACTCAGGTGAGGAGGAGTCCTATGAATAGTCAGCAAGCCCAGCTGGGATCATTCTTTTGCATCTGGGAAGCAGTTAAATTCCACAAGAGGGCAGTTTCCTGGTTCAGAGGAGTCACGGAGGACACGGCAGGACATGATTTAGTCACTAAGGTGAAGGTGCCATCCTCTTAGCAGAATAAAAGTCCTGTTTCAGGGAAGTATGTGGAGAGATGTCTCCTCACTTAAGAAGACTTGTTCTTCCCAAGGATTCAAGTTTGGCTACCAGTGACCACACCTCACAACAGCCTGTCACTCCGGTTCCAGGGGTCCCATGCTCTCATCTCTCCTCTGCAGGCACCTGCACACACATGGTATATATACAGAGACACACAAACATACACATGGATAAAAATTAAAAGGACATTTGCATGGAGTTAAGACTCCAGCTACATAAAATTTCAGAACTGAAATGAGCAGAAAATCCGAGTCACCGCTCCCTCTAGCGGTTAGGAGTGGCGCTGCACAAATCAAACAGAAACCTACAGACTGCAACTTGAGTAGGACTCTCGAAATTATTTTAGAAGGCAGCTGCTCTACTGAACACTTGCTCTACCTACCAAGCGTCCTACAGGGACACCAGGTTCAATTTGATAGTTTAGGGAGGTGACTGGCGTGGCTATACTGAATCCCCCAGTGCCTGTCACAACAGAGACATGTGCTGTGTTTAATTTCTTAGCTAAGGCCAAAATGGTCAAGTGTGTGAAACAGAATAGGTGGCTCTCAAGCAGGACTATGGAAGAGTTAGAAAGATGGATTTTGTTTTGTTCTGTTTTGTTGTTCAATAAAAAATGTGTGGGGAAATTAAGGACCTGACCAATGTTAACATCAGTGGTTGGAACTACCTTTGCACTAGCAGACACACATAATGTGAAGAGTGTTATTTCCCTGCCAGGTAACAGGATAATGGTGCAGAGTCTGCTGGCCTGACAGCTAAGTAACCTGTGCAGAAAGGAAGCTCAGACACAAGAACCTTCATGGAGCAAAATTTTCTCAGGATGTCTAACTCTAAACTGGCCCCAGGCTATGGCATCCATTTCCAAGGGGTCCTAACCACATCTCCTCAGCTCCCTTCCCTACCTAAACTCTAAACCTTTTAAGCTATCCAGATCTCTGAAGACAGTGTGGGGCTGTGCAGTCCAGAGTCCACATTCCTAAGCAAGAAGCCTTCTTCTAAGCAGACATCAGGCACTGGAATGGGTTCTGAGACAACCATGTGATCTATGCTCCTAGCAACTACAAAGGGGATGGCTAAGCCATCAAAGAATTTCTTGTGGTAATAGAAGGGTATTCAAGTGGGTTTTAGTTACAGCCACTCTCATGCTACAAGCAGGCTAGTATAGCAATGCATCAAAGGGTTTTGTTGTTGTTGTGTTTCTAGACAATATTTCTCTGTGTAATAGCCCTGGCTGTCCTGGGCTTGCTTTGTAAACCGGATGAGATCTCAAACTCACAGAGATCAGCCTGCCTCTGCCTCCGGAGTGCTGGAATTAAAGGCCTGCTATGCCTTGCCTGGCTACACCAAAGTTTTAAAGTTTACATTAAAAAAAAAGAAGTTACTTTTCCTAAATTTATCGTTTAAAAACGCAAGCATGAAATAACATTTATCACTGAATAATTCCTTAGGCACTCATAATTAATATGACAATGCAAAGCTAAAATCATCAGTAATGCTTTATATACACTGGAAGCTTTCAAGTATTTGCTAATTTGTTATTATCCAACAAGCAAACAGTATAAACATTTTTGTTTCAAGAGACTAGAGATCAGCTAACATTTTCCCCATTCATTATTAAAGTAGCATTATCACCAAGGTGATCTCACAGAAACACTCCAAACACATAACAGACCAGCAGGACATGGTAGTAAATGCCTGGAATCCCAGCACTGGGAGGCTGAAGCGGGAGTATTCCCACCGGTTTAAGTCCAATCTGGGCTACAGTGTAAGAGAGACACTGTCTCAAAACAAAACAAAACAAAACAAAACAGAAATGAACAAATCAAAGGTCACTTTATAAACCACCTTAGAAAAGTGACACTTTTGTAAAGTAAGAAAAGCTGTAAATGAATTAAATAATAAAAACCATTCAAACAGTGCTTACTGCCTATTAGCACAGTCACTAGTGGTCACAATAACTCTGAGATAACCGCCATCGGTATCATCTGACAGTCGCGGAGGCAGAGACTGGGTAACTTGCAGTCGGGTTAAGTGGTGAAATCCTGCACAGTGCGCCGGCAGCCTGGCATCCATTAGAGTTCCCAGACTTTGTAGCACATCGGAATCACCTGGGGATCCTTTAATGGCCCCATCCCCTGACATTCCGGCTTAACCGAAGCTCCGAGAGCGCAGAGCCAGGAGATTGCCAAAGGTTTCCCCGGGGCGTCCAAAGTTTGGGCAACTCCCGGTTTGAACAGTGTCGCTCCAGTTCTGTTCCTCTGGCCAAGCTCCTCCATCAGGGCGTTAAATCGGGCCAAAGGCAGAGAAGGCTGCGGAAGAGGAGGACCAGCCTGGCGGCCAATGCTGGGGCAGACTGGCTGGGTGTCAGGGCTGAAACTGGAGGGTGAGGCGCGTCCGGGACAGGTCCCGCCCCGGGTAGGCCCGAGGGCGGCCAGGGCGGTGGACGCGGCCTCTCACGTGACCGTCCTAGCCCGTCAAGCAGCGCTGCCCCGCTAAAAGGCAGGAGGGCATTCCGCCGGCTGGGACCAAAGTGACCGGGTGCCGTCGCCGGGAAATTCGTTGTCGAGAGCACGACGGCAGCCCCCGCTCCCCCGTGCGAGGCCCTTTCGGTTGGCCACCGCGTACTCACCCGGAGGTGAAATCCTGCTGCACGCTCAGCAGCCGCTCGCGCAGGGTCTCCAGCATCGCGTTCCCTCCTGCCCGGCCTAGCGCCGCCGCAGCCTCGGACGCCGTCGGGCGCTCCCGCCCCCACCCCACCCCACCCCACCCCCCACACCGCCTCTTGCCGCAGCCGCCGCGCCTTCCGCGTCCCCGCCCCCTCTGCGCGCCCGGCTCGCGCAGCCGCAGTGGAAGGCTCAGGCTGCGCCGAGGGGGCTGGCCTTCGCCCACGCGCTCGCCCTCTCCGCAGGCAGGGCGGGGAGCCAGCCGGCCGCTGATAGCCCGAGCCGGTCCTTCTCCGTGGTTGTGACGCGGCTGCACAAATGCATCTTGGAAAGATGGTTTCAGCCCCTGCGCCCGTGGGTGGAGGGTTGGCTTTCAAGAGTTGGAAGAGCGCTGCGGGACTCTCCTGCGTAGCCACGCCTCCCTGTATCAACACTGTGTTTAGGATTTGGTCCTCAGTGTTGGGATTTGACAGTGATGATCCCCTGTCTCCATACCCTTACTTTTCACACTCTAGATCTTCAACCGACCTCACCAAATTTCTGTGCCCTTCACACCTCCATGTTGCCAAAGCCATTTATTACCCTTCCCTCGCTCCCCATGCGGGGGTGGTACTCACAGTAGTATCCTGCATACTAAGGCTCTACCACTGAGCCAACTTTCCTTATTACTTCTCTGAGCCGATCTTTTCTCAACCCTTCAGTTACCCTCAGGGCAACTTCCTGTTTCAATGGCTGCTTACAGGACTACATTCACCGGCTCCTCCTCTCTATGCTCTCCCTGGGCTATCCCAACAATCATCTATTGTAATTTCTACCAAGGCACTGATGATACCTACATCTCTGTTTTCAGCCTTGCCCCTTTCCCTTCAATTGTTTCAGCACGAGTCAATGGGACATCTCAGACATCCTTTGTGACTCTACCACTGAGCTATATCCCCAGCCTTTATTCTTCTATGTAGAGAAGGTGATGATCAGAACACTGAGCCTTTTCTATGGAGGATAGGGGACATTGCTGACCACTGAGTTAGGAAGTTGGGTGTTCAGACCTGCTTTCCTTTTTCTCGGGTGCAGATTTCAAAACAAGGATGCATTTTGCTGTAGAACAGGCTACCTGGGTGACATCCTTATTATCATGACTAGATGGGCAAGGTTTCATCAGAGGTTTAGTATCAGAAGCTCTGCTTCCCTATGAATATTAGGCATGTACTTCATTAGCCATATCAAAATAAAAACGAGGGGTTAGCTTCCTGCTAGGGTTTGGATAGAACTTGTTCCCTACATGTTCATATGCTTGAACTCTTGGTTGTGTGAGAAATGTGGCCCTTCACTTCATAATAAGACTCTGTAGACTCAGACTAGTGAAAGTATAGCAATTCATTTTACCCTTTGGCAAAACCAGGCTTCAGACCAGAATGATGGGCACGTTGGTTGAGCACAGAGAACAGCTTTTGTAACCCAAATGCTGGCCCCTCCTTCCATTTCTTCATCCAGTAAGTCAGAAGAATACAGTCTTACACATCACCTGCCTCCTATCTTTCTCCCTCTAAGCTTTTAATTTCCTTTGCTGCTTTCAGCCAAGACTGTGTGTTTATCTTTGCTTTTTACATTCTGCTTATTTTAAAGTTTATCAGGCACATGACCGTGTCAGGTCTGTAGGTCCTTGGCTGTTAGTGATTTTCTACTCTAAACTTTTAGTTTGTGTTGGGAGGGTAGCTAGACTAGCAGGCATTAGCACCGGTACAGTGTTTCTGTTCATCTGTAGCTAGGCCTCAAGGCACTTTTGAAAACGGGCCTTTATTTTTTACTTCTTTCAGTTCCCAGCTTGTAAGAGCTGATTTGAGAAGTTGTAGAATCTCTAGGAGGTGGGACCTAGCTGGAGAACTTGGGTCACTGTGGGTAGAGGCTTTTGCCTTATAGCCCTCGCCCCATTTCCTGTGTCCTCTCTGTGATTCTTGGTTCCTGGTGTGAGGTGTTTCAGACGTACACTCCTGCCAAGAACTCTGCTAGTCTTCCCTGCTGTGATGGATTGTACCCTTTAAACCATGAGCCAAATAAATCTTTTTTTCCCTTAGGTTACTTCTCAACTATTTAGTCACAGCAATGAGAAAAAAAAACTACTGGCACATCACCTTATGCTTTTTCTTTTAAAAAAATCTGATTTCTGGGTGGGTTAAGAATGAGGGGTGCTGCCTTTTTGAGTCCTTTTCTATTCATAATAGTACCTGCTGCAAAGTGAGTGATCATAGGTAACATAAGACCTAGTCAATTTGGAAAACACAGATACTGGGAACTATTAAATCTGCATTTAATTCAATTGAATGAACTCCTCTACCATAAGCTGTCAATTTTATAAGGTAATTATAACTAAGGAATTTTAACCTAGCACCAAAACATGCAAAAAATTTTTCAAGTTATTAAAAAAACAGCTCCACAAGTTCAGACCAATTATTTCTATCTTGACTGACACTGTTTATTTGCATGTTCTCATTGTATTTCAAGGTCTATTATGAGTACCCTTAATCAGGTCTAATAAGCCCAAAAAGAGCAAAAACATTTAAAGTGACAATTATATATCAAAAAGAAGTGAAGGTTTAAAAATGAAATTGGATGGTTTGGCAAGATGGTTCAGTGGTGTGGGCAGAGGCACTCTCGGCCAAACCTGATGACCTCAGATCCATCTCCAGGGATCATATGGTAACAGCAGAGGACGAACTCCTGAAAATTGTCCTCTAAAACACACACACACACACACACACACACACACACACACACACAGAGAGAGAGAGAGAGAGAGAGAGAGAGAGTTTTAAAATCCAATTAGAAAGAATTTGATTGCTGTTGCACACAAAGGTTCAAGGTGGATGAGCAAAGGCGTGGAGTAGAGCCATGTGCAGGGAGAGCTTTGGCAATGGCACATTGTGTTACTACTCGGAGCTGCTGAGAAGTTCCCTCTAGCAGCCTTTCCCTGAACAGGCATCAGCATCCTTTGGGAATTTGTTGGAGATGTAGCCTCTAGATTCCCACGCAAACCTACTGAGTCAGAAAATGGGTAATAAGAAAGGCCCACATGATTCATATCTATGCACCTGTGAGAGAAGCATTTTTGACATTCACAATGAAAAAAAAATCTTGTTGCAATAGATTTTCACTCCAGGTAAGGTGATCTACAAGGATTTGGTGTAATCCAACCCCCAGGAAAGAGCAAAGCTGTACAAACCCAGAAGATTCCAAAAAAAAAAAAACATCATCATAGATGTTTTAGAGGAGGCATCATGATCATTTAATTGCCAGGACCTAACTTAGATCTGTAAATCTATTAATATTTTAGGCATCGGTGAGTTTGAAGATGCCAAAACCATAGACGTACATGTTTCTTAAGAAGCAATGAGTTGCTATTCAAAATGAGCTAGATTAAGCTGGCAAGGTGACTTTCAAAAAGAAAGCAGAGGCATACACTTAGGGAGGTGGAAAAGGGCAGCAAGGTTTCAGGATGACAGTTGGCAGATCCAGCAGGCAAGCACATGGCCTAGAGTGGCTTCTAGCCTTGCAAAGTTGATAGCCTAACGTGAGCTGCACGGAAAGAATAACAAAAGGCACCCCACTTCTATCTGTACTTCAAATTTCATCTCATGGTAACAGAAACTAATTTGCATCTGGCCTTGTCCAGGTGAAAAGAAAAAGACTTTGTCTCATGCATCAAGGAAAGAAACCATTCTTTCTGTTAATGTGTGTTTAAGACTATATTATCCATAAAATATTCATAGATAATCAAGTGACTCCATTCATCAAAGTACTTGGATCCACATGACTAATGGAGATCACTTCCTCTGATCTTACAAAGAAATAATTTTCCCTTCAAAGAAGTAGACCGCAGAAACGACACCTTCTGATCCACTAAAGCATAGAAGTGTCTTCAAGTGGGATAGTTTAATATAATAATATGCCAGAAATATCTGTATAAGGTTCAGGCCAAGGGCTGGAGAGATGGCTCAGTAGTTCAGAGCACCGGCTGCTCTTGCAGAGGACCCATATTAAGCTTCCAGTGCCCACATAACAACTTACAACATTTTTTATCTTTAGTTCCAAGGGATCCTGTGCTCTCTTCTGGCCTCTGCAGGCACTAGGCATGCCTGGAGTGCACACACATGCATGCAAGCAAAATACTGATACACATAAAATAAAAATAAATCTTAAAAGCAAACGTGGTGAGACTCCCTTTTATTTATTTTTTAAAATTTTAAATAAAAATAGCAGAATATTGAGACAATCATTACAGATAGTGAAGTTTCAGGTTGATACAGGGCAGGAGGAAAAGCCTTAATAATTGATAGTTATTAATGAAAGTAACTGACATATAAGTTCAGTTGGCAGTTTTCAAGGCTAGCTGTACCTCCAAATAATGGTGAAGCATTGTTAAATTCCCATCCCCTGACTCAAGCCTAAGAGCACTTATTTCATTGCAACATCTCCATATTGTGTGACAGCTTCTCTGTGGTTCTGTAACTATAGTTAGGGCTGGGAAACCCTGAGAGTCTTTCCCTTCTGCAGGGGAGAAGAACAGTTCCACATGCAACAGCAGCCTTGACCTTAGACACCATGGCTCCTTTTCTGATTTCTGATGTCTGTGTAGTAAGTGGCTTATTACTTCTGTTTTATTATACACTCTAATTTATATTTACCATACTTAATACCTCTACCTCCCTTCCAGCCCCCCCCCCCCACAACACTAGGTAGGAAAGAAAGAATGTTAAAGGGAAAAGGGACAGAGTTCTCTTTGAGTTACTTCCTGCTGTTTAGGGTCCTTGGGTTCTTTTTAAGGACAACACCAAACTCAGTAGTCAGGATATCCAGTAGTTCAGTAAGCCAGCAACAACAAACCAGGAAACACAGCAGCAGTATAAACCAGTAGCAGTTTGGGGGAAGCACCAGCAGCAGAGAGCAGCAACCTTTTCCTTCTTCAGAGTGTGCATACTTCTTGGAACTCTGGCTTATTATCCCCTCTCTGGAGTCCTCTGAGTTAAACTTTCTGCAGCTGGTTAAGCCACACCCCCTGCTATTGCACAAGGCACATAGCGTTTACACCTGTGGACCTACTGAAGCAGCCCCACACCTGAGATTAAACAAAAAACATTCTCATATCATAACTGGGTTATCATTGGGCATGGAAGTCCACAGATGATAGCAGTTGTCTTAATAAGACAGTTTTACATCATAGTAAAAAGCTCTGTGGAGTATGTGGAATGATTGGTTCCTTTCTCCCAGTAGTGGGTCTAATAACTGTGCACCTGCAATCCTAATGAACCACAAAGAAGAATCACAGCCTGGAAGAGCAATTAGTTTGTTAGTGAAGGTCTTTTGGTCAATCTCAACTTTGTAAAATAATAGAAATGACAAAGGAGGAACAACACTCAGGAGGAGGAGCCTCACCTCCTTTACTGCCTCCCTACCCCATCTGGAGGATGCAGGAAGAAGGAAATATTGGCCTAAATAAGATGGCGACAGAAGCATGCTCCATCTTCTGATAATCCACTGCCCTGTAAAAATCCAGCAAAGCATGACTCATTAGAACTTTTTGTAGTATCTGTGAATCATGCACAGCCCCTCCCTGTGCTAGGAACTGGATGCTATAGATGTAGTGATGACATTAATACTATCATGAATCATTAATATGTTGTGATGAGAGCCTTTATTTACTACAAGCTCACTAGTGCCAGGCAAAATTATAAGCAACTCATATGCATATGTCCCCTGTTTTACAGTTGGGAAAATAAATCACACCTCAATCTGTGTGAGCTTCTATTCTAGAGGGGAGGAGATGCCCACAAGGGAATTCCCATTTGTAATATAGTGATCCTCAAGACTAGGAAGCCATGCTGGCTTTGCCTTAGAGGAATCATCAAAGGGGGCCGATTGTTGGGGGCTCACCTCATAGATTTAAACCCAGAGGGCTCAATGCTGCTTCTGGATGGTGCTTACAGTTGGTTTGGTCACATATGAGCCTCTGCCCTATTGTCCCTGGAAAACAATACCTGGTAATATGAAAACTAAAGCCCCAGGAGAGAGGTAGGTCATCCTTCAGGCCTTTGATAGGTTACCTAGGATACCACAATGCATGTAGACTGCAAGACCTTTGGAAGGAGACAGAGAAAATAGATAGCCCCAGAGCAGGGGAGGAGGATCATGACTATCACTTTGTCAGGCTCTTCCCAGGAACTCTGCCTTCTGAAAGGGAGAAGAGGGTAGGAGGCACATGGTCCTGCCTGGAAAACAAGAAGTTTTTCACTTTGAACTTGAATCTGAGATATGAGTGGGTTAGAGTTGAGCGCTAAGTAAGAAAGTGAACAAAGAAAGGTTTGTCCACCTTATTGGTCAAACATGACTGTCTAACTTCTCCTTTAGTACCAGAAAGTTGTTCACCCCAGCATCTTTACCTGACTTTCTCAAATTTAGAGATCATTGCAGGAAGACATCTAGCATGTGGAGTCACTTCTATGACATCAAACATAGGACTGTATTGGTTAGTTTTTTGTTATGATAAAATACCTTGACAAAAGCAACTGAAAGCAGGGATGAAGGGAGGGAGGGAAGAAGGAGTTTATTTTAGCTCACGAGTTTAAGGAGACAGTCCATCATGCCAGGAAAGTCATGGTGATTGGGGCAGAAAGGCAGGAGCTTGATTCAGGCCACGTGGCATCTTCAGTCAGGATAGATGCTGGTTCTCAGCTTGCTGTCTCATTGTTATTCAGCCCAGGCTCCCAGCCATGGAATGGTCCTGCCCACAGTTAAGTTAGGTCTTCCCACCTCAGTTAACCCAGTCTAAATAACTCCCTGAAAGCATGCTCAGAGGCTTGTCTCCTAGGTAATCCTAGATCCTGTTGTCTTGACAATGTTAACCATCACAAGGACCAAGGTCTCACACAAAGCTCACCAATGTAACAGCCCCAATACAAATGTCCTTTCCAGAGCATATACCTCCAAGAAAACAGTCCCAACTGCGTAAAGCATCCCATATAGGTCCAGATGGTCTCACTAGGTTAACTGACTAAGGAGATCCACAAAGGAGCTCACCTTGGTGGAAGGGAATGGAGAGAATGTGAGGTAAGGTAGGTAAGATCTTAATAGGTCATCTGAGCCCACAATACAATGTAAATTCTATTAGGAAAGAGCCACTTGGAGCCCAGTGGAGACCCTACTAATGATGGTGAGAAGTATGTATGTACATAAAGAAGGATGTGAGTCACCAGAGATGACCTCATCAGGAGCTCAAGGCAATTTTAGCATGGATCGACAAGTTATAGCACCAAACAGGCTACTCTGACAGTTCTAGCTGGCCACAGTCGGGTGAGTCAGTTTTCACTGCAGTCAAGAGAAAACAAGACAATCTCAGATTTTTAAAAAATATATATATTAATGAAGAAGAATCGCTAAGGAGAGAAGTCGCTAGTGATGGGTGAACTAGAGAATAATTTGGTAGCATATGATGATAGTAATTTTCTCAAGGCTGGTGAAGCCTGCAGGATTCACTGGTATCTTATGGTTTTGCCATGAGGGATAGGTAAGCCAGGGCCATTACATTGTACCCTTTTCCCCTTGCTTGGACTGCTGTGGAAGGTAGCCTAGGAAAAACAGGTTAGATGACTCTTTCCTCTTTTAGAAATGTGTTGTCACTGGTGTGGTGACACACCTTTAATTCCAGCACTCAGGAGGCATCCACAGCTGAACTTCTGTGGGTTCAAGGCCAACCTGGTCTACATAGGAAGTTGCAGGACAGTCAGGGCTACACAGTGCCTGTGTCAAAAAATAAAATAAAATAAAATAAATAAGTAAAAAGGAAAAAAGAGAAAAAAAGAAAAAAACAAGCTTTGTCTTCTTGAAAAGAAACTATCTTGCCCTTATCTTTTAATATGGAACATCCACACAAAATTTTTATAACACCTTGTGAAGTCGTTATTGTAGCTCTAAATGAGACCTAAGAGTTTGGTCCATGAGCCAAACACTATGCTGTCTTCCTCTCCCCCCCTCTTATTTTTAATGCTTTTTTTTTTTTTTTTTTTTTTACATTGAAGATTGCAGGCAGGGCACTTTGCCTAAATATGATAATGTGTTTTGAGTCAGAAGAGCATTTGCACTATTTCACTTCCATCACTCAATGTAACCTCTGATGTGAAGGCTCAAATAATTTGCCCTAAAAATAACTACGGGCTGAATGGGAACCAAATGGAAATGGCGGCAAGGATTAGTGTTGACTGTGGCTTCATGTATCAGAAATCCAAATGCCAAAGAATTCCCCTTGTTCGACCTAGCTTTGCCCTCACTTCCACCCTGAAGGGTCTGCACCAGTCACACCGAGGCTCTCCCTAATCAACACTAATATTAATATACATGCGGCAGGAAAACCTCAGTGATAAATTAATTACCCTTAACAATGTTTTTCTTTCAAAATTGGCTGATTTTCTTTGGGAAATATGACATGATACAATTTTGTGGGGGAGTTATTATTTTTAGAAACAAAACCAAATACTAATTATAGGCTGACTGCCAAAAAACCCAGTGCAACCTGCTGCACCTACTTTTTGTGGAAATGCTCAATGATTCAGGCTAAATATATCCTGGTAAATGAAACCTTAAGTTTCCATGATTAAAATAGCTCTTCAAATCCTTTTCTTTGTCTTTTACAATATTAAAACACACAACACATATTATTTAAAGAAACAAAGAACTGCATTGCAATGAAATGTCCTGTAAGGGCATTCAGTAGATAGTATAATTTAGACTTAATCAAGATAAGTAGTATAGGTATTAAAAGATTTAATAAGGGCTGCTTATTAAAGAGATGCTTCAACAGTTAAGTGCACTTGCTGTTCTTCCAGAGGACCGGAGCTCTGCTCCATATACACACATATGACAGCACTCAGTCACCTGTGACTCCAAATTCAGGAGATTGTATGCCCTTTTCTGGCCTCCACTGGTGTCCCTACACTTGTGATACAGTGGTACACATGTGTACACACACACACACACACACACACACACACACACACACACACACTCTTTAAAAATAATGATCATCACATGCAGAGATTTCAGTTCTATTTTTAACAGTAAAGTTATTCCTTCCTGGTGGATATGAAGGGTGTGGCCCTTAGCATAGAATTTTAGCTATTCAGTTCATTTTGCCACCAAGAGAGGCACAATGACTTGAGATCCCCCCTCAAGAGGCATGAGGAGTTCTTTTCAGAGACCACTGGTTAATGACAGATCTTTTGCTGTAGAAATGAACTTAGGACAAGACAATATGAGGTCGATTTGACATTTATTAAAAAGTGAGTCTCAATCTCAATTTATACAAAGAAGTTATTAGAGAGGTGTTTGGGGACTAAAAGAACAAGAGATGGAGCTTCTCAAAGGAGAGTCTCATTTCATTGTTTTTAATGTAGCACTAAGGGGGATTTGGGAGGGTTTGAAGGATTGTTAAAGAATGTAATGATATCATAGGGTGTTTTCTGAGGAATATTGACTTTTGATAGGTAATACCTCAGAGAGAGAAAAATTGTAAGGGGATGTAGGATGCTTTAACCATCACAAAAGTTAATAGTCTTGTCTGTGGGATTCTCAGAAACTATCTGGGAAAAAGAATTAAGTCATATGCATTGAGGCCTTCTTCATGGTCCTTTGCTATTTTAATATTCTTATTTAAAAATTTCTGTATAAAAGAGATACTGTCTCTAGGTAGGCAGTCTTTACAGGCAGTGTTGGTAACTGTGCGGGAATTCTTGACTCTTAGCTGGGAGAGGCTTCAACTAGGCTCCAGAATGAGGGCTTCTTTTCTTCCTCTTGCCTCCATGTCTTTTATCTTCCTGTCTTTTATCCTGCTTCAATTTGTGCAGAATAAATGACTCTGGGGAATTCTACTACTAGTAGCCAACGAGACATTAAACATACTTAATCAACTAAGTCACCCTAACAGCAGATGGGGGTCCTAAGGTACATTTGCCTGGAGGTTAACATGTGAGAGATGGTCATGCTCCTCAGCAGCATTCAGCTTCTTAGAGCTCAGGGATGAAACACCATGTAGGAATGAACAAGTGTGTGATTTGTGAGCCTAGGAAAAGGATGGGCACACACACAGCAAAGCAAGGGAGCCTAGGGCAAATGAAGAGTCAAAATCCTTGCAGCAGAGGATCACAATGAAGCTGGCCTTGGATCCAGAGAAGAGGGAAGAGCACTTCCTAGCATCCTCTCCTTGGAGGAAGTTCTCTACTCCCAGGCTCAAAGCTCAGGCTCCTGTTGTCCTATTCACCTGTATTAGAAGCTAAACAGGTATATTTAGGGGCTGGAGAGATGTCTCAGTGGCTGAGTACTTACTGCTCTTCCAGAAGACTCCCAGATTCAGTTCCCAGCACTCACATCGGGTGGCTTACAACCACCTGTAATTCTATCTACAAAGGAGCCAGTGTCTTCTGGGGGCATTCAAGGGTACTTACACATATGTGGCACACACAAACATGCACACTTTTTCAAATAAACAAACAGGTATGTTTACAGTATCACTGCTTTGAGGAGGGTTGTACCTTGGGTTTCTAACTATTGACAGAAACCTTCACACCCCATTGTCTTTCTGAGAGAGACCACAGTCCACAATGTGTCGATCGTAGTACATGTCCGTTTGGGTTGGATTTAAACTGTGTGACCCGATTTGGGGACTTCTATCACCGAGCCAGATTCCTTCTCATGTGCACATAATTCAGTTAAGCCGTAAATGATTTCCCATGGCTTTTCTCATGTCTGCTTCTGTGTCTTTATTTAGTCTGATGGATTTGCAACTGACTGATTTCAATCCCTAGGGCTCATGACTCAAAGATATCTTATACTCTCTTGGGGACAATGAGAGCCTTGGGTAGCATCTCTGAGATAGTCCTATCAGAGGGCTGTCTCTTCACCAAGGGCGCTTCCACCTAGAGGCTAAAGGATGAGAGAGAGAAGTCAGGAAACTGCCTGCATGGATGGTGTGGCAGGGTAACCTTGAGGCTCTTGGCAGAGGAGTCTATCACATGCCCAGTTAAGTAATACATCCTTGCTTTTACCTCAGTCAGTTTTCTCTCCCTTTCAGATCCAGAGAGGCTACACCAGATAAGAAAGAAGAACAAAGCTAGTCCTGTCCATCTTGAAAGTCTGGTGAGGCTCTTCTAGGTCCAAACCCAGAGAGGGGGGGATAAACTAGGATGGGTTTCTAAAGTGAAATAGGAGAGAGAGGAAAAAAACATATATGTATATGTATTATATATGTATACATATCTAGGAGAGAGAGAAAAAATACATATATATGAAACTACATGCTTCTTTCAATTACCTTATCTTATTGTTTTATTTTTCTATTAACTTATTAAAACTGCTTCATTCTTTACTTCCTTAAACTATAATCCTTCATTGAGATTCAAAACACAGCAAAGAGAATGAGTGAGCTGGAGCTACCATTGACGTTTTAGGGGTCCCTCCTTTCTATAGGTGCTTCATGTCTGGAATATCATTACCTGGAGGTGGGACTCTGGAGCACCAGATGCAGATACAAAACAATAATCAATTTATTGTTCTAGAAGGTTCTATTGTTCCCCTTATTTTGACTGCCTTTCACTTTCTTGGGATGAAATAAGTCACTTCTGGTTTAAGAGCCTTCATTTCACCATTGGTGGTGTTCCTGTGTACTGGAATGGATCTACATTGTAAACATGTGTTCCTTTTGGCAGCCCACCACATTTGGCCTTTCTCTGGACAAAAGCACCACTTTGGATGAACTGACCCCCTCCCTCTGAAGGTACTTAGGTAGGATTTTGAATCACATTTTTCATCCTTCCTTTCCCCAAGGCTCAGGCAAAAATCCTGCCAAGGTTAAGTATCTTCCTTCTTGAGCTTAGTGATGTAAAGACCCCAAATGAAAGGCCATTCATCCTGCATTCATTACATTTCTCATTGTTGTGACCAGATAGATGAAAAGCATCTAAGGGAGGAAGAAGTTTTCATTGTTTTTTTGGCTCACAGTTTGAGAGTATCACCCATCATGGTGGGCAAGTCACTGTGATGGCCACATAAGGCAGGCAGTCACATTGCATCTACAATCAGGAAGCAGAGAGAGATGGCTGCTCAGTTGGTTTCTGCCTTTTCACCCTTTTTATTCAGTAGAGGACCCCACTCAATGGAATGGTATCACCCAAGGTTCTCTTCCTCAATTAAACCTCTCCAGAAACACTCAGCAGACCCATCCAGCAATGTCCCTCCCAGGTGAGTCCAGATCTAATCAAGGAATCAAGGTGACAATGAAGATTAGCCACAGTCTTTTCTAGAAGTGATAGGCAGATAAGAATACTTATGAGTTCTTACTTCTTAGCTCTTCGGGGGAAGTACCTGCATTTTTTTTTTTTTCTAGTAAGACAGGGTCTTGCTATTGAGGTTGACACTGAACTCTCATCCTCCTGCCTCAGCCTCTGGAGTACGAGATTGCAGGCACTTGCTACTGCACCTAACCCTTGGGTCTCTCCTCTTTGAATCCAGCTTTCTCTTCAATCCTCCCAAGGTCCTTATACTTCCCAGAGAATTTCCTGTTGCCCGCTTTAGCCGGAGTCCTTTAGTTGTTTGGTTTAAAGAACCCAGACTGCTACAGCTTCCTGCTGAGCCATCTTGCCAGCCCTTAAATACATTAAAAAAAAAAAGACGAATGATACAAGTTAATGTCAGATAATGTAACTTCTTAAAAATCTGTTGCGTGTTCTTTATGATATTCAATTCTGTTGTGATCTAGTGTATTTGAAAAGTCTAATTTGCTGGAATCTACAAAGAAGACAAGGAAGTGGAAGGTACCTCTCTTGAGGCTATCTCCGAGGGATTATTCTGTTTAACAAATCTGCTGCCTCCTCTTTGATGCCAGCAGTTGCCTGCTAACCTTTCCCTGTCAGCTCTTTGCTGAGTCGCTGTTGAAAAAGGCATGGCACTGTTTAGCATTCTCCTGGAGCATTTGTGTGAGTGTACAGGGATGCTCTAGGGAAACCAATGAGAATCTTTAGTCTTTCACAATGGTAAAAATGTCCACACTGAATTTCCATCACAAAAAATATACAGCTTGACTGATTTCTGATTGTATACACTTACTATTTAAAATATAAAATTATGAGCCAAGTGTGGTGTGGATACCTTAATGTCAGCACTTGGAAGGTAGAGGCAGGAAGATGGGAAGTTCAAGGTCATTCTCCAATTCATAGGGCCTTTGATGCTAGCCTGGGCTATATGAAATCCTGTCTCAAACAACAAGCAAACAGGGCCTGGAGAGATGGCTCAGCAGTTAAGAGCATCTATTGTTCTTGCAGAGGATACTGGTTCTGTTCTCAGCACCCACATAGTAGCTCACAATCATTTGTAGCTCCAGTTGTAAGGGCTCCAGTGCACTCCTCTGGGCTGTGGGACAACTGCACACACAAACTGTACATATATGCATGCAAGCAAAACATTCATACACGTAAAAATAAAAATAAAATTCCTTTTAAAAGAATAATTTTTTAAAAAGTAACCAACCAACAACCACAATCAATCAATCAACCAATCAATAAACAAACTAACAAGAAGTGTGTCCCCAGCCTGGGACTCTCAACATCAACTCGAAGGCTGAAGGCAGAAAGGAGAAAGGCAATGGAGCACCAGCATTTCCTCATTTCTGCTTCCTATTCTTCTAAGATGTAAGCAAGCAACCTCACGTTCTGCCTATAGCCATGCTTCCCTCACCGTAGGGGAGGTAACATAATGGTGGAAGGGAGCTTGCAGAAAAGTCAACTTGAATTTTCAATCATTTGATGTCTTGATCACCAATGAGCTATGAAGTCCCAGGTGAGTCACTGAGCCAGCCTTATAATACAATCACTCAGAAGTTTTGGAAGATAAACTTTTTAGCTACATGAAGATAAACACACTGGCATATAATAAACTCTCATAAATGTTTAGGACTGTGTAAAACAGTTACTCACAAAATTAATCATGAATTTTTTAAAAATCAAAAGATAGATCATGCTAATGCTAGTCCGCCCACAGAACGGATGCTAGGTTTGCATTCAGGATCAGCTAAGAGCAGCTTTATGAGCATGGCAGATAAAACATTCATGTGCCTCGAGAATCTCGAGAAGCTTTTCTTTCCTGATTTCTGGTATAAACTGTGTAACAAAGCATACTTTTGTTTTGTATGATTCTTCTTCTTTGGATTTTATTTATGTTCTGTGAATAAATACACCCATAACATTGTCTGTGGTTTTGATAATTAAAGTGACTGGAAGAAGGAGCAATAAAATGAAACAACGGCTCTACTTATCAGAGAAAAGCAGAGAAGTAGGAGCTGACAGAGGAAACTTCTAAGGCAACCCAGGTGATTCACTGCTGGTCTACAGTGTGCTCAAACGGTTACTTAGTCTGAAACTAACAGGCATTAAGCTCAAAGGAATTATGGCATGGTTATTTCACCCTTTTCCTAAATCAAAATTGGAGGAATTATCTAGAGCGTTCAGCTAGTCTCTGGAGGATGTAACTACTTCTTAATTACCCAACTAGAAAATGCACGTGCCCCTGGAGAGTTCTCAGGAAACATTATGGAGAGTTTATGTGAACTGCTGCCCCAAGAGATTCCTGTCACTGGAAGTCAACATTCAGATTTAGATATCTCCATTTATTCCTTTAAAGTCTCTGAGTTGCCGAACCTTTCAGCAACTTAGATGATATCCAAGCTCAGAACAAGGAGGTGGGCTGAACTTGGAAAAACTGAGTACTGTGGTTAGATATATTTGTTAATATCCAAAACGTGTTTAATAAGGGCCTATGATGTATCTGGGACATTGGAGGCACACAGAGCAGGGGATGTTTGATTTCTCCTGGAGCCAACAGAAATGTCAAAGGAGGAGGGGCTTTAATGAACATATGGTCTCCATGTGGGAATTTGAGGCAGGGACAAATTGCAGGAGAAAAGGCCAAGGAAGGTGGAGTTCCTGTGGCCTGCTGCGATGGCAGTTGCAGCTAAAGCCTGCCTTTAACCGAAGTCTGCAGTTACCTCGGAATATACTATCTTTCCCCTTACCCAGGTTTGTCCTACAGGGTCAGCCTGGAGGTCACTTCCTCTGAGAGGCTCGGTAGTCCAGACTAGGTCTCATTATTTACTCTCACAATGCCTCACACCCTTCTAATCCAAATAAGGATTGCTCCCTTCACCCCACCTGCAAACTTTAAGGGCAATGAAAGCAGACTCATGTCTGACCAGTTCACACAATGGCCCCAGAAACAAAGTACCGTGCCAGATAAATATACATAACTTGAAATACATACTCACCAACAATTAAGGATGGGTGTGGCGATATTGCCTTCAGGCATCCAACAAAACATTCCAGAATTCAGAATATATTCTCCAGTTTCCCCAGGGCTATTCTTAGCCTTGCCTGATGGCAAACAACCCGCTAGAACTCCTTTAACTCTGCCTAACTCGCACACACTCAAACATATTCAAGACAAGATTTCTCTGTGTACCCTGGCTTTCTTGGAACTCGCTCTGTAGACCAGGCTGGACCCCGAACTCAGAGATCTGTCTGCACCTGTCTCCTGAGTTCTGGGATTAAAGGCATGTACCACTGCCGCCTGCTGCTGTTTGGTTTTATTTTTAAAACAGGGATTCACTCTGTGGACCAGGTTGGCTTTGAACTTGAGATCCTCCCACCTCATCTTCCTCTGTGCTTGGACCACAGGCATATGACCATCACATCTGATTCTTCTGTAGCTTGTTTACATTTTTAAAAGATTACTTTATTTTACTTTATTTTATTTGTCTGAATATCACCTTACTTACATGTATATTATGTGTGTGCCTGGTACTTGTAGAAGCCAAAAGAGGGCACTGGATACCCTGGAACTGGAGCCACTGATGGTTGTGGGATGCTATGTGGATTCTGGGAACTGAATCCAGGTGATCTGCAAGGACAAGTGTTCTTAATTGCTGGGACATCTCCCTAGCCCATCCTCTAGTGATTTTTATACTTGCATCCGGAAACTAATATTGATGGAATGTTGACTTGATTAGGAAATTCTATACCAGGGGAATCTTGAGTAGTTCCTATAAAAATTCAGCCATGCACAACTCGGCATTGTACGTGGGTATGCATGTTCAGAACTGAAATTGTTACCAGAGCCTCTGTCTAAAGCCTGAGCCCCTGTAGTCTTAACAAGCTAGACTCAACACAAATAAATAAGCTGGTGTGATGGCACATGCCTTTAATCCCAGTGTCTGGGAGGCAGCGGCCCGGAGGAACTCTGTTTGATCAAAGCCAGCTGGGTTACATAATGAGACTCCTATCTGAGAGAGAGAGAGAGAGAGAGAGAGAGAGAGGGAGGGAGAGACCAAGACAGAGACTGACAGAGAAGCACGCGCACGCGCGCACACACACACACACACACACACACACACACACACACACACACACAGAGACACACACACACAGAGGGGGGGGAGAGAGAGAGAGAGGAGAGTGATGTTTATACAAGCTGGCTACACTGGAGAAGGTGACATATTAAAAGGTGCAGTGACCCACCGCAGCCCATTTTAACATGAGATTTAGGTTTAAAAAGAGGGCAAGAGGGTGCATAGCTAAGAGGTCCTGGTCAAGAGTACTCCCACCCAACCATTGTCTGGGCTCCAGTCTGTCCCTCGAGATGTCTGCTAAACTGTCAGAACTTTATCAGGTCATTCTCTGAGAGGCAAATGCCTCCTCCTGCTGGTGCCAGGCTTCAGCCTTTCCCTCCCCACAGCATGGGATGGGACTCCTGGGGAAATTCTAATCCTTGGGTTCCATTGTTTCCATAGTCAGCCAAAGGAAGGGGCTTTTTCTTGAAGATTTTTGACCCTTCAGAAAACTTACGTATTGGTTCTAACATCAAAAGTAATTCAGTATAAGAAACAATGAATCATGCAATTTGCAACCAAATGGATGGATCTAGAGGAGCTCATCCTGAGTGAGCTAACCCAGTCTCAGAAGGATGCACATGGCATCTATTCACTTATAGTAGGATTTTAACTATATCGTACAGGATATCTGTACTACAACCAACACACCAAAAGGAACATGGACATAATTTTTTTTTTATCTTTTTCTTTTTCCTTCTTTTTTTCTTTTTTCTTTTTCCTTTTCCCTTCTCTTTTTCCTCTCTTTTTTTGTTGATATTCTTTGTTTTTGTGGGTTGGTGTGTTTGTTGGTCTTTTTTTTAGTATTCCCCCAGTAGCAATGAGACACCTTTCACTGGCAGTACTGCCTCGTAGGCCCCCGGTGAATGAAGAGGCTCTTGGCCCTCATATGACTCCTGATCTGTGGTGAGAGACTGTTAGGCAGGGACACTCCACCCCAGAGGAACAAGACGGAAGGGTCAGGGGGTAGAGCATGGGAGGGTGGGGCTGGGAAGCGGGAAAAGAGGACAATATGATAAGGATGTAACCTGAAGCAACAAACAAATAAATTTATTAACTAAAAAAAAAAAAAAAAAAAAGGCAGGTGGCAGGGCTGAAACACTGTGAATGGAATAGAGGATACAGCCATTCGGCCTGGTTTTGCAGACCTCCAGGTGTAGAGAAGACGTGGAGCTAAGGTAAAATACAAGAGAATTGTGGTATTGGCCCATGCTTTTGACTTCAGCGGAGACGGGGGGAGCACTGTAGAGTTGGTGGTCTTATGTATTCTGGAGACATACAGAGCGGGGTGGTGAGGGTGCATACTCTTGGTCCCATCATTCAAGAAGAGTACACCCTTGGTCCCAGCTCCCAGCACACTGGAGATACAAACGGGCAGATCCCGGAGCTCAAGGTCAGCCTGATGCAGGGCAAACTCTAAATAGAGAAAGACTTCGATCCAGGAGTGGTGGAACACATCTTTGATCCCTTCAGATGGGAAACAAAGGTCTCTGATCCCAATAATTAGAGTTCAGAGACACACACATGGGATTTGGAGGGACCTAGGTTTGGAGGCTACTTACAAAAGGCCTTCTCGATGCAGGCAGATTGTCCTTTGGGATCTCAAAATATATACACTAGAGCTGGTTTAGCTCCAAGGTGACAGAATGATTTCTTCTTTAACCCGGATTGAAAGATAACGCTTTGTATGTTGTCGGAAGGCCAAATTTGCTTCAGGAGAAGTACTACCTAGCCCCTCCCCCCCCCAAAAAAAAGAGGGCAATTGTCCCAGGGTTGGGATTGGGGCAGGGCTCTGCTCTTATCTTTCCAGGAGAATTGAAGTGTCCATTAGGGGAGCCCGGGGATGGCTGGACAGCGCAAACCACAGCAGAGAGCAGAATCAGGCACCAAGGAGGACGAGTGACCCAGTTGATTCTGCCTGGCAGACTTCCTCAATAGCTGTCTCCATCGGGGGCCTGCAACCACCACAGCAATCCAATGTCGCTGGGACCGTTCAGCTCTACACAATGCCCCGGCAGGAACCTCTGTAACCGAACTTTTACACTATTATTTAACACTTATTTATTACTAAATTCACTTATAACAAACACCAACAATTTCTTAACTATTAATCCTATAAAATCCTGTAACCCCTTTAACCTATCCACTAAACCTATTGATAATTATAACAACTACTTTCATAACCTTTTAGAATGATACAGTCTCTGGGGCAGGTCCTCAGTCGTCAGGAACACAGTCTTTGTTGTAGATTCTTTAACGCACTTAGCAGTCCTTTTTCTGGATCTCTCAGATGCAGGTTCGTCAGGGTAAGTTGGTTATTGCAGTCTCACCTTAAATAAGACTTCATGCTTTCTTTTCTGTGGGAGACCCCAGCCGTCTGCAGGCCAACTTACTTCTTTTGAATCAGGAACTCAGCTGCTCTGCCTCAGTCCTTAAAGCCAGGCACAGTTTCCCCTAGGCCACTGTTTGGACAGATCAAACCCCTCTAGGCAAAAGCTGAGCCACAGGGTCCAGTCCTGGGCCTTTTGGTGTCTTGCTCAGGCTTTCTTTGCTCACCGGCTTCTTTCTGCTTCAGGGAGAGAGCTGGCTATCAATGGCCAGCCCTTTTTTCAGCAGGACTCTTGGAGCTCTCTAGCATCAGGGGCCTCTTCTCTTCTCGGCTCCACGCACTGTCCTCAAATAGGAGGAACTCTGTTTCAGTTTAATTTGGGCTCCGCCCACTTAGCAGCTGAAAACAATGTCAGGCCAGATACTTTGTTTCTTCAAGTCTTGAGTCTTTCCTGTTTTTCCTGACTTCAAACTTGTTTTTCAGTCTATTGAGTCTTTCCTGTTTTTGCTGACTTCATGCTGATAATGCTCTTCAGGCCCCGAATTAAGAGACAGTATCAGAAACTCCTATATAGTTCCTAAATCTAATTTATCTAACTCCTACAAGCCTCAGTGAAGCCTGCAAGATCAGCTTCTGCCTACAAACCCCTTAAGTCATCTAAACAGCTGAGAACAGAAGGACTGAACATAAAAGGAGTGTACTAACATTTTTAACCATTTTTTCCATTTGGGTTTGGGCCCCAAACAGGTCTACTACGACCCAAATCAGCAGGAAGTCACTTTAAGAGAGCGACGTCCCATGCCCAGAGGGTGGGGAAGGTGTTTCTCCGCCCTTCTTTTTGGTTATTTGAAGGATAACTGAAAACTCCGATATTTAGGGGAAGAGATTACAAGCTGATAAATGGTCCTGTTTAATGAGTTTTGGAGGTTAGCCCCAGGGACTTCCTACTTTTCCTTTTCTGTATCCTTCTTCCTCTCCTATGTAGGACTGCATAGGCTTGAGAAAAATGAGATATAGACATAGCACAGGAAGGTCCAAGAAGAAGGGGCAGATTATTGAATATGCCCTTATACCTTTGTATATTGATACAAAATTAGTAGTTTATTTGGCTAAAGTGGTATTGACCATTGTTTATTGTGCAAAAATAAGATTGTATTGGATTACATCGGTATTGATCTTTGTATATTGATACAAAATTAAGATTATAGTTAGCCACAATGGTATTGACCCTTGTATATGGACGTAATATTAAGATTGTATTGGGCTACATAGGCATTGACCTTTGTATATTGATACATAATTAAGAGTATATTTAACCGCAATTGAATAGATCTTTGTATACTGATACAAAATTAAAGGTAATGCTTCCTAATGGTATCATACCTAGAGATACTTAAAAATAAAATGTGAAGCTCTGGCCTCTTGATACCAACCATCTAAAACGGTCTAGGATAGTTAAGTAAAACAAACTCCTAGTCATGCAAACATGTCACTTTGTTAGCTACTATGACAGTCTATCACAGATATTCTCTAAACTACCCAGTAATCAAGTTGCTAAGAGACAAGCAACATTTGCTATTCTAAATACAAGAGATGGATAGGGCATCTTCAAAAACCCCAAGAGATCTGCAGAATATGGCTTTCAAAGATGTTATCTTAAATTAAGATTTTCTTTTTTTTTGATATCGAGACATATCAGCGCCTGACAGCACCCCCTATTCTACTCCAAGTAGAAGATAAGCATCGAAGAACCTCCACTATAAGATGGTTGAATTAGTGGCAAGCCTATCTCTTGGCATGAAAAAACCCCTTGCACCAACTGCAGACAGACTGCTGTCCAAAAAAGGACAAAACTTGGTAGCAGGGAAGTCGACAGCCTAACTCTGCCAAGACAGGGTAGGTAAGTCCTTCATAATCCCGGCTCTACAACAAATGTCTGTCAGAGAAACAGGACCCAAAGGCTGAAGACTGATGCAGGAATGTATGGAGAGAAAATGGGAACTGTCCAGGCAGTCATTGGTATGTCCTTTCTTAGTTTTGGAAGCTGCAGGCCCTGCAGTTCCTATATAAGCAGATATATTTATCCCTCTCAGGTCTCTGAGGTGGTTGAAGAATAGACAGCTAGAGTCTCATAGTTAAATTTTGAGTTGTTTAGGAATCAAGAGGGTGTTATAGATCTAAGAAGATACTCTTAAAAGTGTGTTGCAAGTTAGTATGAATGTTGAGTCAGATATAGACCTTTAAACTCATGGAGATGGTTAGATAGTAGAAAGTTAAAGTCAGGGGCCAAATGTGTATAAACTGGACATTGGGAAGGTATACTGGGCCATTTAACTCTCACAAATGTGGCATATTTATATCTGTTGTTTTGTATAATACTTACTGCTATAAGAGAAGGAACCATCTGTTGGACTGAAAGGGGAAACTTCTGGGGGTAAGAGGGTGGAAGGGCGGGATAAGAAGGGGGAATAGGGAGGGGTTTGTGACTGAGATGTAACTTGAAGAAAAAAAAATAAAGTATTTAAAAAAAAAAGTAATTCAGTTTACACAGAAATCTCGTAAAATTGTTAAATATAGTGAATAACGATGGTGATCAAATCTCCTGTTGTCACTTTTAGATCAAATATCACTTATGCAGTGTCTTAGTTCTGGTGCCTCAGCAGCAGACCCTGAAGTAAGCCTTTGTATATTCGCAATTTACTAAAATATGCTCCTCAGACACTGGGAACACAGAGCGGGGAGGGCAGGCAGCCAAGGGATGGGAGAACTGCAGCAGGTTCCAGACGCAGCCTTTGCTGAAAGACAGTCACTTGGACCCCCAAGACAACTGACTGCCTGGCCCTTCTTGCGTCATTTTGTGTCTGTCTTTGCTGGGCTCTGCAGAGGCATGTTGATCACTCAAAGGGCCTTAGATTCCCCCACCTGTCTCAGTGAGCAGGGCCTTCAAGGCTGGAAGTACAGAGAGAGATAAGTCAGTGGCACCAGGATCAGCAAATCCTTGCAGACCAAACTACTATCCCGGTGAAAACAACTATCTGTGATGTAGAGGTGACACCTTGGAGCAGATCATCTTATGGAAACCAGATTAGTCTCCTTGGGTGATGACAGTGATGAACAGATTAACAATTTACTAGACTACCTGGCAAGACTCAAATTAAGACAATGGTGGGCAGGACTACACCTTGTGTAGTGCTGTTTAATTATACAGACCTCTCGCCTCTGCCTTAATTCTTCTGTTTAAACCCAGAGCTTATAACAGTACTCCAACGATATGCTTGAAGTTATTGGTTTCTTTTCTTGATGTGTTGATGAAACTTCTCTGCTTTTCACCGTGACTAATCCCTTTAATTAATGTAATTTAAATGAGTTCTTGACAAGGCTTCTCTCTCTGTATCCCCTGTACTACCTCCTCATGTCCATCAACAAATCCTGCTGTAGAATGTATTCAGATACTCCACTCATATCCATGATATCCTCATCCCTCTCATGTTGTTGATGGTGGCATGGACAGCCATATTGATTTCTGTGATATGAAAGCATGAAAAATACGGCTTGAATGTTAGTGCCCCTCTGAAATCCACGTTAGCTTTCGTGATGTGGCAGTCATTTTCTACACACACACACACACACACACACACACACACACAAACATCAAAAAGTATTAAACTGGGGTAGAGAATTGGTTCAGTGGTTAAGAGCACAAGCTGCTCTTTCAAAGGTCCTGGGTTCAATTCCCAGAAGCCATGACTGTCTGTAACTCCAGTTCTAGGGGATTTGAGGCCTTCTTGCCTTCTCAGGCACCAGGCATGCATGTGGTGCACATACGTACAAGAGGACAAACGTAGACAATATACTATACAATAGCAAAATAATTTTTAAAACATCAAATGCCTGGGGAAAGTATTCCAGAGACAAGAGTGCAAAGTTATTTTAATTTTATGTGTATGGGTGTTTTGCCTGCATGTATGTCTGTGTACCATGTGTGTGCAGTATGCATCTATGTCTGTGTACCATGTGTGTGCAGTATGCATCTATGTCTGTGTACCATGTGCGTGCAGTGCCATCACAGGCTGTGACTGGGACTGGGGTTAAAGACCCCAGTTTTTTGGGGTTGTGAGCCCCATGTGGGTGCTGGGAATTGAACCCTGGTCCTCTGGAGTAGCATCAGGTGTTCTTAATTGCTGAGCTAACTTTCCAGCTCCTGGAACACGTTATTTTACATCTTTTTTTATTTTTATTTTTTTAAATAAGAAATTGGCAAAGCCAGCCTTATTTTCAGAAAAATATGGAATGCCTCATGAATTTGTATGTCCTCCTTGTACAGGGACCATGCTAATTTTCTGTAGTTCCAATTTTAGTATATGTGCTGCCTAAACAAGCCTTGGAACATTCTTTTAGAAACGATTTTGATTCAATTTCTTTTTAAAACAAGGCCTCATGTATCCTAGGTTGCCCTTGAACTTGTGATATAGCCAAGAACGACCTTGAGCTCTTGATATTCTTGTCCCCGCCTTCTGAGTGCTGGAATTATAAGTGTGTTCCACACACTTGATTTTATGTAACCATGGGAATCAAATTCAGGGCTTCATGCATGCTAGGCAAGTAGGTTGGACCATGCTTGATTTAATAACATGGGAAGTAATTACTACCAATATAAAAAAATCCTGAAAAGAATTGGATTCTAAACGTGAAAGAACTTTGATTTGCTTACTTTTTTTATATGCATATATAAACAGCACAAAATAAAAATCTTTCCTAAAAACATCTTTAAAAGCCATCTCAACAAATGTGAAATGAAAATCCAAGTGATATAAAAACACTGGGTCCCAGCAT
Organism: Lophiomys imhausi; assembly: GCA_907164525.1. Lineage (NCBI taxonomy): Eukaryota > Metazoa > Chordata > Mammalia > Rodentia > Muridae > Lophiomys > Lophiomys imhausi. Next base: position 12,558,242 of record CAJQZJ010004381.1, on the reverse strand, counting down.
GTTCATCTCCACGGGACAAAAACAATGGTATTACACAGTCAGTGCCTTGGGGTTAATCAAATATGCTAAGTCTTTTCTAAAAATTCTTAAACATTTGTACTCTTTTAAAAATTATCAAGAGTTCCAACCATTAAAACTGGTACAATTTCTTACTTTTGTTTTTGAGACAGGGTCTTACTATATAGCCTGGAACTTGCTGTATCCCAAGCTGGCCTGGAATTCATATAAATCTACCTGTCTCTCCCTCCCAAGCACTTGGATTAAAGGCATGTGCCACCTTGACTACAACTGACTACAGTTTCTTACTGAAAAGTAAGCATATTTCAACATAGTATCTTTAATAATTTTTTACTAAAAACTTACAAAAACCAAAAGAGGGCACCAGAATATATAAGGCATGTAGGATAGTCCTTTTTCTAAATGAACTTATAATCTCATACTTAATGATGTTTCTGGACTGGTGTATTGCATTCACTCAAATAATTTGTTGAGCAATGTATCAGTGCCTCCATTCAGTCTCCACCTAGGTAGACTTGTGTCCCTGTAGATCAGGGGCCCAAATCACCCCTTTCTCTTCTGCTTCCTTTGGTTGACAAAAAAGGTCAACTACTGTGCATTTGCATCTTAGAATCTATGGAATGAAACACCCATTTTCAGGACATCTTTCTTTCTCTCTACTTTTTTTATTTTTATTTTTTTGAGACAGTCTCTTACTGAACCTGGTGACCATCACCTGACTAGGCTGGTGAGCCAGTGAACTCCTGAGATCCTCCTGTCTCTCAGCCTTCCATCACCAGAGTAACAGCTCCCCCCCTTCCCCCCCGCCTCGCATTTACTTATTTTGTGTGTGTGCGCGCATGCGTGCATGCTCATATTGGCATAACACTGCACACTTCACGCTCATGAGTCCTGTGTGTAGAAATCAGGGGGCAATTTATTGGTTCTTGCCTTCCACCATGTAGGTGCTGGGGTTCAAACCCAGGTTGGGAGGCTTAATGGCAAGTGCCTCTACCTTTTATGTGGTCCTGGGGATCTAATCTCAGGTCTTTATGTTTATGAAGCACATTTTATCCACAGAACCGTCTCCCTAACCCAAGAATGGTTTTCTTGCTTAGATATGGCACACAAAGCCAGCCTGGCTCTCACAGTGAGACTGGTTTTTTGTTTGTTTTTTAAGCCTTCCATTAAAACTTTATCATTTTTACAACTATAATCATCAGCCATGTGAATATATTTCAGAAATATTTATAACATTATAGATTGGACACAATTTAAATGCAGCCAACTCAAGAAAAACAAACCTTTACATTTTGGCATTTTGGTGACTATAGTGGAAGAGTAACGGGTGAAAGCTGTTCAAGCCGCAATGTCTTTTTCATTATCTTTTCAGCTAGGAAGTAGTTTCTAGCTTCTACTGGTCATTAAAAAGATTTAAAAGCCATTTTAAAATTTAATTTTTCATTGTGGTAAAATTCTCAGGCATAAGAACACACATATAAAAAGTGTAGAATCCAGTGGCATTCAGCACAACCAGAGAGTTGTGCAACCGTCTCTACTATCTAGTCCCAAATATCCCACCGTCCCCAAGACACCTGTGCTCACTATGTTGTCTCCTGGTCATCACTAGTCTTTTTTTCTTTATAGATTTGCCTGATTGGGATATTTTCCATAAGCAAAAATCATACAGCACAATATTTTATGTCCGTCTTTTACCTTGTAGCCTGTGTCAGTGTTTTGGTTCAGCAATACTCCATTGTGCAGAAATACTTGTTTCTTAAGCATTTGGGTTGTTGTTGTTGTCTTTTGGCTGTTTGCCTATTACAAGAGTTCATGTTCAGTCTTTTGTTTATGAACCTGATTTTAATTTCCTTTGTTGGGGGGCATATGTGCCTAAGAGTAGAATTGTTCCAGTGTGTAGTGATTCTATGTCAAACTTTTTGAGGTATTGCCAAAATGATTTCCACAGCACTTGCAACATTTCATAGTTCCATTAGCAATGTATCAGGTTTCAATTTCTCTGTGCCCTCATCATCATGAGACATATTTTGAAAAGTTTCCCTGGAACTCGAAAACAGCTCAGGAAAGTCTAAATGATCAGATTGTTAGAAAGTCATTTTTACCCCCAACTTGGAATCACAGAGCTGTTAGTATAGAGCAGGGTTTCCCTGGCTACACTGAGAATAGCTCTGAACGCTTGTTTATCTTGTAGTCACAGAGGTTTAACCTTACAGCTAGTTTTATGATCCATTTCTCTCCCTCTACCACGCATGTCCAACCTTTTGGCACTGGGACAAAGACACCGTCTTCTACAAAGTCCATGCCTGAGAGCTTCACAACTGAGTTAAAAACATCAGGAAGTAGGTTTACACTTCCTGTCGGGCCGCACAGGCAGCTGTTGTGGACCAAGCTGCTCCCTCAGCATGACAATCGTAGGTTCTCTATGCTGGTTCCCTACTGCCCTTCCAGTTTCCGATCCATCCCTATCCCGTTAGGAAATCTAGCACCATTCCGTGTCTAACCAGATACCTGTTGTTCTGTGTGGTGGAGGATGTGTGTTCCAGACCCTATTGTTGTCCCTGAACTTTGTGTTTTCTAGCTTTTTTTTACTGAATTCCTGTTCTGTGCATGGTACTGAAGTCTAGTGGAAACTCTATCCCATCTAAGTGTCCATTCTGTGCCTCTGGCAGGGGGCTGTCTCATGTGCCCTGCTTCTGATGATCTTGGATCTCCACATCAACTGAAGATGGTTGTGCATTGCTGAATTGCAGGACTTGGAGGACTGTCTGGTTAGGTGGGAATAGTGGTTTCTACATATTTCCAAAATGATTTGTTAATGACTTAGGATATTAAAAAAAATTCTCATTTGCTCTCATCATTTCACGAATCTTAAATTTGGACCAAAATTTTCATACTAAGAGGCAAGACTTGAATGTAAGTGCATTTGTGCGCATTGTCTTCACTTTTCTGATATCTAGGGGACCATGAGATTAGAGTTCAGAAATCCAAAGAAGTAGAGACTTGGTCTCCCACTCACATCTAAAGGGCACGATATCTGAATGGTTTCTCATCTCTCAGTGCTTTTTACTCACTGAGAAAGGTAAGCATCTTTTAAAGTGTAATTAGTCTCCATCGCCACCAGAGAGCAGACCTTAGCAGCCTGAGACCTGGTACCCAGGATGCTGTCTCTACACTTCATTGCGTCGCTGGGGGCCCCCAGGGGGCGCTGCAGCTCACATCAGCTGGTAAAGGATGTGGTCACCAGCTGCTGGCGTCTGGCAGTTGCTGAGGTTCCTCACTCCAAGCTTGTGGGAAGTTCCTCATTTGAGAGTCTGAGGGAGGAAGGGGTAGGCTGCTGTCTTTCTCAAGACACTGGGCTGCTGCAGACACTGGGAGTTTTCCTTTTTGGGGATTAAGTTCGGTAACCTGACTTTATCATAGCTACAAAATATATAAAGTAAAATAAAAAGACAGAAAAATGTATGTTGAAGTTTTCCAGTGGCAGTGTACTTTTCTGAGCATGGAACTAAAAAGAACAAACAGCTGCTGGCTGGGGACAAGGTTGAGTGACCCCATCAAAACCACCAGAGGAAATTTTCTTGCTGTGAGTTAGTTTCTGCAGAGACAGCAAGAGAGCAAAACTCCATTGGACAGACCTGATACCAACTTTGAGATTTTTAAAAGAATTTTGACACGCTTGTTTTTATCCTCAATCCTGTGACATACAACCACTATCTTTATTTTTAAAGTTATTATTATTTTTTTTTTTGGTTTTTTTTTTTTTTCGAGACAGGGTTTCTCTGAATATCTCTGGCTGTCCTGGACTCGCTTTGTAGACCAGGCTGGCCTCGAACTCACAAAGATCCGCCTGCCTCTGCCTCCCAAGTGCTGGGATTAAAGGCGTGCGCCACCACCGCCCGGCTTAAAGTTATTTTTACAACCTATTGTTTTCTCTTCACTTAATAATTTCAAAATACAAAGTAGGGCTACACTATACGAAATGCCACTAAATGCCTTTTCCTAGGTTCTGCATGCCACACATTTTGCCTGGCAGCTACTGGAGACCATTATTAGCCTGCTTGGAATTTTAGGGTTTCTTCAGGTTCACCTGGATCTGTAACTTATGTGTGATTTGTATTATTTCTTGGCCTATTGTGTCTATATGCAAGCTATTCTGTTGTAATAAATGAGGTTATTTGACTGATTTTTAAAAATTTACTGTTTTCTTTTGTTTTTGAGACAAAGTCTTACTCTATAGCTCAGGCTGGCTTGACACTCTGTAACCTAAGTTGTCCTTAATCTGGTGGTACCTCTTCTCCCTCAACCTGCCCAGTGCTGGGCATACACTATATCCCCTAAAGGACTTAACTCTTTTGAGGAAGTATCTATGTTTCTTGTTTTAAAAATAAGAAAACCACAGCTGGATAAATTCAAAGTCACATAGTGACTTCAGGGCTGTTGACACTCAGTGTTCTGGTATCAAAAGATGTAATAACATTTCTCAGAAGAGGGTTGGCAGAAAAAAAGGCAGGATGCCCATTTACATTTGGATTTCAGGCAAAGAGAAAATACCCTTTATTAACACCCAAAATATTGGACAGGACATGCATATTTTTCCTCACTCCAGTGGACAGTTGTACAGGGAGAGATTTCTTTCCTCGCCCATAACTAGATTCATAGCTGAAACTTATAGCAGATGATTAACAAGAGAACAGCATAACACATTTATTTGAAATAAGCTTTTTGTGACATGGGAGACCAGAAACAAAGGCCCAAAGACTGAGAGAAATTGCATTTATGTGAACATGTGTGTGTGTGTGTGTGTGTGTGTGTGTGTGTTTGAAGTAAACTCAGAGTATTACCTTTTTGAGACAGGATCTCTTCACCAAACCTGGAACTTGCTGTTTAGTCCAGACTAGCTGGCCATCAAGCCCCTGATAACCTCCTGTCTGTCTCTGGGTGAGATACAGGTACAAGAGATCTGAACTCAGGTCTTCAGTCTTGCTCACTAATTACTTTATGTAGCAAGGTGGCTTTTATTTATTTTGTTTTATTATTTATTCTAATTATTTTGATATATTTAATACCTTCCTTCCAACCATCGTTCCTTCCAACCTCCCAACACTGGGTGGGAGAGAAAGAAGATTAAAGGTGAAAGGGGGCAAAAGTCTCTTTGAGCTACTCCCTGCTGATTAGGGTGGTCAGGTTCTTTGGAGGCAATACCAATCTCAGTTCAGAAGTCCAGCAAAGCAGCAAACCACGAAACAGCAGCAGGAAGAACCAACAGCAATTTGGGGGGAGCACCAGCAGCAGGAAGAGCAGAAACCTCTTTCTTCTTTGTAGCAACCCCCTTCTCCTCAGGGCTCGGGCTTTTTATCCCTCAGTCCTCAAAATTCACATGCTGCAGGTGGCTAAGCCACGCCCCTGTTAGCTCACAGGACACAGTTAATAGTTTACACCTGTAGTCTTAACTGAAGCAGCCTCACACATGGGATTAAACAGAAACATTCTCATAACATTAAAAAAAAATAAACTCTTTTTTCTTGGTTTTTCGAGACAGGGTTTCTCTGTGTAGCCCTGGCTGTCCTGGACTCACTTTGTAGACCAGGCTGGCCTCGAACTCGCAAAGATACGCCTGCCTCTGCCTCCCAAGTGCTGGGATTAAAGGCGTGCGCCACCACTGCCCGGCAAAAAAAAAAAAAAAAAACTCTTACCATAGCTTTATCCACTGAACCATCCCCCAGGCACTGAGATACTAAAATCTTAGGAACACTTATGCAGAGGTATGCGATCTGATGGTGACAGGCTGGGAGAAGTCAGACACTTCTCAGTGACCCTAGGGCTTTAGAGAGAAGGGTGCTCCTTCTTCCGGTGTAGGAAGGGCATCTATCAAATGAGGGGCTTGAGACCCGTTTCAGGGTAGGGAGGGCCAGGGGAAGAAAAATTTTCCTGATTATATTAGTTACTTTATAATTACTATGACCAAATATTTGCTGGAAATGAGGGAGGAGGATTTATTTTGGCTCATAGTTTCATGAGTCCAGTCTGTAGTTATTTGTCCCCATCATAACACCAGATGTTTGAGCAGAACATAATGTACCAGGAGTAGGGGATAGCTGTTTACATCACAGAGGCAGCTAGTAAAAATAAACATGGGCTGTGCATTGTGGCGTATACCTGTAGTCCTGGCACTTGGAAGGCAGATGCAAGCAGACACACACACACACACACACACACACACACACACACACACACACACACACTACCAGGGATCCATAGAGGAATTTTAATCTAACAACATGGCTATTCTGGCAAGGGATCACATCCAAAGACTTAAGTCTGTGTGACCCGGCTGGAATATACATACACTTTATACACCTTTAATCTCTCTGGCTGGGATACAGATACACCTTTAGTATATACCTTTAATCCCAAACAATGACATCTAATTGAGAGACAAAGTGATGAATCAGAGAAAGATTTGACAGAATGAGTCAGAGAGAGAGAGAGAGAGAGAGGGAGGGAGGGAGAGAGAGAGTTAGACAGTACAGAGAGGAGGAGAGCACAGTAAAGGAATACAATAGAATTTATGCAGTCAGTACAGTTCAGTTTGTGGAGTTCAGAGACAGTTTTTACAAACAGAGAAATTTCGTGAGAAGCCAATTTGAATCAGGCAGCTTGGAGAGGAGTTTTGAGCCAGAATAGCTGAGTTGAACCAGCCATCCAGAGTTCAGAAAGAATTGGAAAGGGTAAGTTCATTCAGCAGTAAATCTCAGAGACTGGAAACATTATAGGCCTCAGTTAGCAGACAGAGCTGGAAACTGAAGCCTTCAAGGTCCAGTCTTGCAGAAGTTTAGATTGTATGGAGGCTAGACGCTTCCAAGCCTAGGCCTAGGGATATTTAGATAGAAACACTCTGGGCTTAGCCCAAGCCATGTATTAGTAAAGATTGGGTACATCTCATCCCTCCCATCTGAGGAAATAAAAACATTTACAGGATCTATACCTCTGGTAACCTCTTTTTCTAGCTGGTCCCTACCCCTTAAGTTTCTACTTTTCAAAGCAGTGCCATCATTTAGGGACTGAGTGTTCAAATCACAAGTCTATACAGGACACTTCTGATTCTAACCATTTCTGTTCTTTTTTTAATGCTAAGATGTCATATTTTGTTATCACTTTTCAGACCATATCACAATCCTACTGGGTTGAACCCATGGTGCTCTTAAAATTCTAGAATGAGGTACATATAGGTCATATGTACATAATTGATGCTGGAAAGAGATTTCTGAGAAAGGCAATGGTTTCCAAAACATATGAAACAGTTTTGTAACTAAAAAAAATCATCCAGACACATGAAGCAAAATTACAAGTGAGTTGGTAATGTGAAAACCCAGACAGTGACTGTATGGTGTGCTTGGGCTAGGCCCGGAGATATACATACAGGGGGCTTTGAAGGCTTAAGTAAGAGGATGGTGAATTAAATGGGACTTATTCTGTTTTGGATGCTGAAGGGTTCTCTAACAGGCCCAAGCATGGCAAACATGACACCAGCAGGTTTTGGCCTCTATCCTTCCCTCTCCCCTGCTAAACCATTAGATTACATTCCTAAAGCTCACCCTCAATGTCCATTCTCTTATTTGCCCACTGACTCATTCTTGATACTAAATACCATGGTCTAGCAATTAAACTTTATTTTTTGGCTACTCTGGTTAACCTGTCCAACCAGGACTTACCAACTCACCTTTGTGAAGATTTTCCCATTTCTTTTTCCCCTTTTTTTCTGCTCCTACAAAAACCACCATGCACCCCACTCTGTCCCTCATCTGAGTGTATTTTGTACCCACTCTGAGGGGCCCTTACAGATGTGCTATATTTCCATATACTCTGTGTATATATTTTGTTGAAAATAAGCCATCTAACAGAGTTGGTGAGGTGGCTCATTAGGTGAAGGTGCTTGCCACCAACTCTGAACATCTGGTTTGATACCACATGGTAGAAGGAGAAAAATGACTCCCAAAAGTCATCCTCTGGCCTCCATACACATGGTCCCCCACAAACACACACAAATTAAAATAAATAAACAAAACTAGAGCACGCATGCCCAAATCTGAAACAGACATAGGGAATCCCAGCTCTGGCCTCTTGGATCTCTGGTTTCCTCATCTATAGAATGGGAGTAATAATATGTAATTGATAGTAGCATTGTTGTGTGCTTTAAAAAAAGGTTGTGTGGATAACACAGTTGGTCGTGCTGAGTCTGTAGGAAATGTTATTGATCTATTCTCTGTAAGGTAAAGTAGAGATTGCATTGGGACTCCTGCATTCTATGAAATAAAATGTGGCCAGGCATTTTTGCTTGGCTGTGTTTTCTTTTCCACATCTGTTTTTCATTAGTGTGTATTGAAAATCCGAAGAGATAACCTGAAATTTTACATAATTTGAATGTTAAAAATAAACTGCTGCCCTTTGAAGAAGCAATTTTGAGCAAGCGAGTGACACTTGAAAAAAGGAGAGTTGGAATGGAGAGACAGGCTGCCGTTAATGTCACAGCTAGCCTCGAAGGGAGAGAAACATGCAGAGAAATCAATGAAGCAAAGGCCCCTGACTGGAACAGGTGCTTGCTTGCCATTGACAAGGAAAAATGCAGGTTCTTCTCTCCAGTTGTACATGCTCAGAAAACCCCACTATTTTAGCAAAAATTTGAACTGTGATTGCATTGTTTTTTTTTTGCATTTTCCAGTGTACCTTTTGAAAATATTTATTTATTTATTTATTTATTTATTTGTGTTGTGTTCAGAAAACAAATGGCAGGAATCTGTTTTTTTCCCTCCTCCTCCTCCTCCTCCTTCTTCTTTTTTAAAAAACTATCACACCTAGCTTTATTTTGTAAGAACAAGAAAAAACAAACAAAAACAAAACTTAAAATTCATGTCATCAAAAGGTTTACAAATAAATAATTTAAGATCGAAAGAAGTTTTTAATTCATTTTAAATTTAGGTTTTGAACATTTATTTAGAATGGTTAAAATGTGATCTATTTTGCACCAGATACTACAACAATATTCATTTCCCTACTTGGTGACCAGTTAAGCCCTCCTATGATTTGTCACCTTTCAGCCAGTCAAGTCTTACAGATTTCATGCCTCTTCATAATTTTTAAAGAGAAATTTGAATAATATAAAATACCTGGGGGTAACTCTAACCAAGCAAGTGAAAGACCTGTATGATAAGAACTTCAAGTCCCTGAAAAAAGAAATTGAAGAAGATATCAAAAGATGGAAAGATCCCCTTGCTCATGGATAGGTAGGATCAACATAATAAAAATGGCCATCTTACCAAAGGCAATATACAGATTTAATGTGATTCCTATCCAAATACCAACTCAATTTTTTACAGATGTGGAAAAAACAATTCTCAACTTCATATGGAATAACAAAAGACCCAGAATAGCTAAATCAATCATGTACAATAACAGAACATCTGGAGGTATCACCATCCCGGATTTCAAGTTGTATTACAGGGCAATAGTAATAAAATCAGCATGGTACTGGTATAGAAACAGACCAGTTGACCAATGGAATCGAATTGAAGACCCAGAAATAAACCAACACACCTACAGTCACTTAATTTTTGACAAAGAAGCCAAAAACATACAATGGAAAAAGGAAAGCATCTTCAATAAATGGTGCTGGTCTAACTGGATGTCAACATGTAGAAGAATGCAAATAGATCCATACTTATCACCCTGTACAAAACTTAAGTCTAAGTGGATCAAGGACCTCAACATAAATCCAGACACACTAACATTAATAGAAGAGAAAGTGGGGAAAATCCTTGAACTCATTGGCACTAGTAGCAACTTCCTGAATAGAACACCAATAGCTCAGGCACTAAAACAAACAATCAATAAATGGGACCTTATAAAATTGAAAAGTTTCTGTAAGGCAAAGGACACTGTCCTTAGAACAAAATGGCAGCCTACAGACTGGGAAATGATCTTCACCAACACAACATCTGACAGAGGGCTAATATCCAAAACATATAAAGAACTGAAGAAATTAAACACCAAAAAAATCAAATAACCCCATCAATAAATGGGGTACAGAGCTAAACTGAGAATTCACAGAAGAGGAATCTTTAAAGGCAGAGAGGCATTTGAGGAAATGTTCAACATCTTTGGTCATCAGGGAAATGCAACTTAAAACAACTCTGAGATTCCATCTCACACCTGTCAGAATGGCTAAGATCAAAAACTCAAATGATAGCACATGCTGGCGAGGATGTGGAGAAAGGCGAACACTCCCCCATTGCTGGTGGGACTGCAAATTTGTGCAACCACTTTGGAAATCAATCTGGAGATATCTTAGAAAATTGGGAATAATTCTACCTCAAGACCCAGCCATACCCTTCTTGGGCCTGTATCCAAAAGATTAGTAATGAAACCACAAGGACATTGCCTCAACAATGTTCATAGCAGCTTTATTTGTAATAGCCAGAAACTGGAAGCAATCCAGATGTCCTTCAGCTAAAGAATGGATAAAAAAAAACTGTGGTACATTTACACAATGGAATACTACACAGCTATCAGAAATGAGGAAATCATGCAATTCGAAACCAAATGGAGGGAGCTAGAAAAGCTCATCCTAAGAGAGCTGACACACTCCCAGAAAGATAAACATGGTATGTATTCCCTTATAAATGGATATTAACCATACATCACAGGATAACTATCCTACAAGCCACACACCCAAATAGATAGGAACCTAGCATATCTATCCTAGGAAAAATTTTACCCACCAGTGAGTCATGGAATCTGCTGCAGGTTAATGGAACACCATACCCTAGATGGTGTGCCATATCAAGCCCCAGTAGAAGTGGAAGCTCTTGGCCCTCACATGACGGAATATCTGAGGGAGTATGATATGTGAGGGCCCACCTCATCTGAGGATAAGAAGATTCCAAGTAGAGGAACAAGGAGGGAGGGAGGGAGAAAGGGAGGAAAGGAGAAAGGAAGGGAGGAGCCAGGAGGGGAGGAGGGAGGAAACTATGTTCTAGAAGCAAATAATACTTTTTTAAAGAAAAGAGTTAATAAGCTTAAAAAATATAATAAAAATACAATATAAAATTTTCAAACTATAATTTACCAAAGGTATTCTTGCCTTGCTGGCATGAAAGGAAAATGACCTTAATTTCAGATTAGAATGTTAGACTGCAGGTGGCCACATAGATTACACAAACTTGATAGCAGCTTAAAAGTTTTTTTTGTTTTTTTGTTTTGTAGATGTATAGGATATTTTCATGGTTTGGCATTAAAAAGCAGGTAACAGGTTCAAAATACTGTAAATCAATTAAAGGTTACTGCTGTTCAACCTGGTTTTCTGAACCTCCAAGAGTTGAAAAAACTTGGAGCTAAGGTAAAATACATGAAATGCATGGTGTTAGCCCATGCCTTTAACTCCAGTTGAGACAGGAGGATCACTATAGAGATAGTTGTCTTATAAATTCTAGAGTTACAAGGAACAGGGTGGTGATGATGCACACCCTTAATCCCATCATTTGAGAAGAATACACCCTTAATCCCAACATACTAGAGACAGAAACAGGCAGATCTCAGAGCTCAAGGTCAGACTGACACAAAACAAGCTCTAAATAGAGAAAAACTTCGATTCAGGGGTGGTGGAGCACATCTTTAATCCCATCAGTTGGGAACCACATGTCTTTGATCACAATACTTAGAATGAAGAGAAAGGCACATAGGATTTGGAAGGATTTAAGTTTAAAAGCTACTTACAAAAGGCATGCTGAAATTCAAACAAATTGTCCTTTGAGATCTCAAAATATATACACTAAAGGTTTGTTTAGCTCCAAAATATCAAAATAATTTCTTCTTTAATCTGAATTGAAAAATACTTTATATATTGTCAAAAACCCAAATTTGTTCCAGGAAAAATATTACCTGACCCCTCCCCCCCCCAAAAAAGGTAGTGTCCCAGAGTTAGGATTAGGGCAGGGCTCTGTTATTATCTTTCCAGGAGATTTAAAGCCTCCATCCAAGGAATGCAGGGACAAATGGACAACTAAAACCTCAGAAGAAAACAGATCAGACACCAAAGAAGACAAGTAGCCCAGACGATCCAGCCTTGCAGACTTCCTCAATAGCAGTTTCCTCAAAAGTCTACAACCACAACAACTCAAAATCGCTAAGATTGTTCAGCTCCACAGACTGCTCCAGCGAGAACTTCAGTAAAGCCCTGAAGTTCAGCTTCTGTCTACGAACTTCTTAGGACATTTAAATAGCTGAGCACAAAAGGACTGAACATCAAATGATTCTATTAACATTTTAAACCATTTTTCCATTCTTATTTGGGCCCCAAACAGGTTTACTACTTCCCAAATCAACAGGAAGTCATTTTAAGAGAACAACGTCCCATCCCCAGAAGGTGGGGAGGGTGTTTCCTCCCCCTCCCTTTGGTCATTTGATGGATAATGGAAAATCTTGCTATTTAGGGGAAGAGACTACAAGCTGTTAAATGGGTTTTGGAGGTTAGACCCAGGGACCTCTCTCTTTTTCTTTTCTCTATCCTTCTTTCTCTTCTATGTAGGAGTGAACAGACTTGAGAAAAAAATGGACACAGACATAATATAGGAAAGATCAAGAAAAAAGGACAGATTATTGAATATGCCCTCATACCTTTGTATACTGATACAAAATTAATATTATATTTGGCTAAATTGGTATTGAGCTTTGTATATTAATGCAAAATTAAGATTGTATTGATCTTTGTATATTGATTAAAAAATTAAGATTATAGTTGGCCACATTGGTATTGATCTTTGTATATTGATACAAAATTAAGGGTAACGCTTTTTAAAGGTATTGTACCTAGTAATGCTTAAAAATGCAATGTGAAGTTTCGGCCTTTTGCTATCAACTGTCATAAACTGTTTAGGATAATTAAGAAATGCAGACTAATAGATATGTAAGCTTGTCATTTTGTTAGGTACTATGACAGTCTATCACAGTTATTTTCTAAGCTAATCAGAAATCAAGTTGCTAAGAGACAAGCAACATTTGCTTATCTAAATATAAGAGATAGATAGGGTGTCTTCAAAAACCTCAAGAGATCTGCAGAATATGGCATTCAAAGATGTTTTCTTAACTTAAGATTTTTTGATATCGAGACATGCCAGCTCCTGACAGCACCCCCTATTCTACTCCAAGTAGAAGATGAGCATTGAAGAATCTCCAGTGGGAGATGGTTGAATTAGTGGCAAGCCTATCTCTTGGCAATAAAAACCCCTTGCTTCAACTGTAGACAGAATGCTGTCCAAAAAGGACAAAACTTGGAAGCAGGTAAGTCGACAGCCTAGCTCTGCCAAGACAGGGTAGGCAAGTCCTTCATAATTCCTGCTCTATAATTAATGTCTGTCAGAGAAACGGGGCCAAACAGCTGAAGATTGATGCTGTAATGTATGGAGATAAAATGGGAACTGTCCAGGCAGCCACTGATATGTCATTTCTTAGTTTTGGAAGCTGAGGGCCCTGCACTTCCTATATAATCAGATATATTTATCCCTCTCAGGTCTCTGAGGTAGTTGAACAATAGATAGCTAGAGTCTCATAGTTAAATTTTGAGTTGTTTAGGAATCAAGAGGGTGTTCTGGATCTAAGAAGATGTTTTTAAAATTGTGATGCAAGTTAGTATCAAAGCTGAGTTAGATATAGAACTTTAAACTCATGGAGATGGTTAGATAGTAGAATGTTAAAGTCAGGTGCCAAATACATATGGACTGGACATTGGGAATGTCCATATAACTAAGCCATATAACTCTCATAATTGTGGTCTATTTATTTCTGTTGTTTTGTATTGTATTTATTGTTATAAGAGAAAGAACCATTTGTTGGACTGAAAGGGGGAGCTGTTGGGGGGAAAAAGATATACCTTAAACAAAAAAAGGGAAGAGGATGGGGGGTTGAGGGGGAAGAGGGTGGGAGGGTGGGACTGGAGGGGGGAGTAAGGAGAGGATTGTGATTGAGATGTAACTTGAAGAAATAAAAAATAAATTATAAAAAAAAAAAAAATAAAGAGAAATTTGAAATGTATTAGCTCCCCATTTGCCCTTTTCAGTTGAGATAACTGAAATCAAGCTGGTGAGATGCTCGGCAGTAAAGGCACTTGCCACCATGCCTGACCTAACTTAATCCCCGGAACCCATGCAGTAGGAGGAAAGAACTGACTCTGTATGCAGGATTCACCAGGGCTTGCTTCCCTGATACACACACCCCACATATAAAGACACAAATACATTATTTCAAACTATTCTATGTGGCTTAATATCAGTAACATTGTTAAAGCACAAAGTGCTTAGAATCCTTTAGAGAATTATGAGTTGAAATATTAACTATTTGCCTTAATTCCAAAGGAAGTACTACAGCTTCCTGCAGTCTTCCTTTCTGCACTCATCCTTTACCTTGCTCTCTGCACTGTATCAAATCGACTTGACTGAAAAACCTGCTGATTGCATCTGGTTCTCCTCAGTCTTTGAGTCTGAGTCTAGACCTTTGCTACTTCAGAAAAGTGCCTGAGGAAGTGAAAGAGGTCTGCCCTGGTGATCACCCAGCTTTCCACTTTCATCTCTGGGTTTATCAGCATAGTGCCTCAAATGAAAAGTATCTGAGCTGAATGGGGTGGCAGCATGCTTGTAATCCCAGGACTCAGAAGGCTAAGGAAAACCACTGGTGGTAGTTCACAGCCAGCTTGGGCTACATATAAAACCTTGTCTCCCCCACCAGTTGACTATGGCACAAAATTAAGTGTCATTACCAGTAACCTAGTAATATAGAATATTACTACATTCAAATAGCTTCTAAATGAGCAGTGGGGCAATATGCTAACCTGTTTTTCTTCCCTTCTAATGTGTGAGTTCCAGGGAGAGAATCCAAGTTGTCAGGCTTGGTGGTAAGCACCTTTAACTCACTGGTGCATTTGGCTGCCCTTGGTGTATATCCTACGTTTCCTAAGCTCCTGGGTGTTGGGGTACACTCCTGAAAACCAGAGTTAGGATGGCACATGGAGGATGGCAAGACCATGCTTGTAAAAGAAAAGAAAATCAAGAATGGCAGGACACTAATGTCACAACCCACCACAGGGCTGGAGAGGTGGCTCCGAGGTTAAGAGTTCTTGTTGCCCTAACTCAGGTTCAATGCCCAGCACCAACACAGCAGCTCACAACTTCATGTAACTCCAGATCCAGGGGGTCCAACACCTTCTTCTGACCTCCACAGGCACCATACACGCAAGTGGTGCCCATACATGCAGGCAAGACACCCATGCAAAGGGGGGAAAATCAGTGAACCTTAATCACTACCACAACAAAAGAAAAGATCTATTATTATTGACTCAAGAATTGAAGCCATGATGGAATATTAAAAATAAACTCTATGTAAGTTATCAGGTCAATTCAGAAGAAAGTAAAAATTTCTGCCAAAAAAATATTTTGTATACATTTTAAGTCAGGAGTTATCTATCATGCCTGGGGAGTATGTTTAAGCTCACAAGTAACCTAATAACATAAATCAAAATAATATAGACAAATAATTTTACCCTAAAATATACATACTCAGTGTTGCCCAAGGCATAGTGAAGTGGGTGCCTTGGTCCTTTGTTAACAGACTATTACCTGGAACGACTTCTAGAAAGCCATTTGTTAGTATGCGCTAAGAGTTCTAAACACACTTATGGTATTTCCACTTTGTAGTTCTGTAGGATGAGTTCCTAAAATATCTCAGAGATGTGGTCTCAGTTAACAGGAAGCTGTTCCCCATGTTAGCTTTGTACGCGTGGGCCTAAGCTCACAGTGTAAGTGTGGATGAATATTCATTTCATGTGTTCTTCCTTTTCTTTTCCCATTTTCATGTGTGTAGGTGCACATGTGTGGTGCAGCACATTTGAGTGTGTGAGCCTGCATGAGGAGGCCTGAGCTTAATTTAATGTCAGTATCATTTTGGATCTCTCTTTTGCCTTACTCATTGAAGCAGGGGCTCTTAATCAATCCCAGGGCTCACTGATATGGCTTGGCTTGCTCTCCAGCTTGCTCTGGGGATCCATATTTCCAACTTTCCAGGAGGCTGGAATTACAGGCAAGCTGCCACCCCACCTGACATTTACTTGGGTTCTTAGAGATTCAAATTCTAGTCCTTATGCTATCATTGCAAGCTCTTTAATCACTGAACAATTTCCATAGCCTTCTTGTTTTGTTGTTTTTGCAGTACTGGGAGTTGGGCCCAGAATAAGAACATGCTAGGCAAGAGCTCTAACACTGATCTACATCCCCCAATTTTCTTCTTTTTTTTTTTAATTTTTTTTTTTTTTTTTTTTAGTTTGAGACAGGATCTCACCAAGTTGCCCAGATTGGCCTTGAATTTATGATCCTCCTCCCTCAACCTCCATAGTAGCTTGGATTCTAGGCCTAAACCACAAAGCAGGTATTTTTGATAATGATGGAAGCAGGTATTTCTGATAATTATGGAAAAGTGAGCTATCTAAATGTCCATCAATAAGGAATGATGAAGTAACTGATGTGAACTCTTACTGTGGAAGACATATCCATTAAAAATATGTTTATCAAGATTTGACTAAAGACAGAAAGTGCTCAAAATGCACAGGATTACATTAACTAAAGAAGGTGTATACAAAATTATCTCCACTCTGAGAAAGGTACTTATAAAAACAACGAAATAAAATAAACTGAATTATTAGCAATTGTGAGCCAGGGAAATACAGCAGTGGGCAAAGGCACCTGTTCCATGCCTGAAGACTTAAGATCCATCCCTGAGCCCCATATGGTGGGAGGAGAGGACACACACACACACACACACACACACACACACACACACACACACACACGCACACACTGAAGAAATGAAATATAAAATAGAAAAAGAAAAAATATTAACAAGTAGAGCTCTTTTAGATTATGGAATTTTAAGTGATTTTCATTTGATTTTTTTTTACTCTCTTTTTGTGTGTGTCTATTTTCTATGATGAATACAATTACCATCATAATAATTAAGAAGGTAGGCTACTGCCTGGGAATTCTTAACTGTATTTCTGTGTTGGTTGTCTGTGGACTAGCTTGTGTGCAAATAAGAAAGGAATGCAATGATACCCTTGTGATAAACCATTTCATGTACTCAAAGCTCAGAAAGTGCAGCTTACATCACTACGAAATTGCAGACTTTCACTGTATTATGAGAACTCCAGTTGCCTGAGTTAAACAAACAAAAATCATGTTTTGCACATTGATGTGTAAAATTCTGCCCCCTTAGGAGAGCATGCAATTTGCAATGTCTATTATTTTTATGTTATTAAACCCATCTTTGTTAATAAGATCTATAATTATTAGGCAGAAAGCAGAATGAAGTTGGCTGGGTACAATGGAGGCCAAAGCCAAGTTTTTTCCAAGTGTCTGATGATTCCTGGCAACAACCATTGATTAGAGTCCTGCTATTTTAAAGTAATTTTTGTGAGAAAGGAATGCTTACAGAACCTTAATAGATTAATTTATATTGCCCCAAAGTTTTATAGTTCTTCATTTGGGTATTCCTTTGGGTTTTTGGGTATACACCAGTTACTTTTCTCCCCTCCCCTCTCTATCTGTCTCTCTCTCTGAGACAGGATGTCACTTTGCAGCTCTGGCTGGTCTGGAACTTGCTATGGAGACCAGGCTAACCTCTAATTTAAAAACTCTGCTGCTTCTGCCCCCTGAGTGATGGGATTTAAACTATGCGGTCAGCTTGTTTCTTTTCTTAAATTATTAGTGTATGTGTGTGAGAGTGTGTATGTGTGGGAGTTTGCATGTGTGAGAGTGTGTCTATGTGAGTGTGTGTGAGTATGCATGTGTGAGAGTGTGTGTGTGTGTGTGTATGTGAGTGTGTGTGTGAGAGAATGTGTGTGTTTGTGTGTGTGAGAGAGTGTGTGTGTGAGTATGCATGTGTGAGAGTGTGTGTGTGTGAGTATGCATGTGTGAGAGTGTGTGTGTGAGTATGCATGTGTGAGAGTGCTTGTGTGTGAGAGTGTGTCTATGTGAGTGTGTGTGAGTATGCA
>CAJQZJ010004381.1:12487687-12539223 GCA_907164525.1 Lophiomys imhausi | reverse complement strand
GTGTGTGTGTGTGAGTATGCATGTGTGAGAGTGTGTGTGTGTGAGTATGCATGTGTGAGAGTGTGTGTGTGTGAGTATGCATGTGTGAGAGTGTGTGTGAGTATGCATGTGTGTGAGTGTGTGTGTGTGTGTGAGAGAGAGAGAGTGTGTGTGTGTGTGTGTGTGTGTGTGTGTGTGTGTGTGTGTGTGTGTGAAGTCAACCCTGAATATCTTACACTATCCTGCTCCACTGTAATTTTCTGAGACAGGGTCTGAAGGCCAGAGGACAGGATCTGTGGAGGTCAGAGGAATCTTTCTGGAGTCAGTCCTCCCTTGTTACCTTTCCCGAGTTCCTGGGAGAGAGCTCAGGCTTGTGTGGCAAGCATTTTACCTCACTGAGCTGTCTCAGTGGCTCACTTTTCTTATTTCCTTTACAAACCACCCTACAACTTAAGGATGGAAGTGTTCATTTTGGCTCATGGGTTAATAGTCCATCATGACAGGGAAAATGTAGTGACGAGATCATGAGGTGACCAGTCACACTGTGCCCACAGTCAGGAAGCAGAGAATAGCCAGGAGGTGAGGTCAGGCTACAAAACCTCAGCTCACCCTAGTGACCCACTTCTTTTACCAAGGCCCCTCCTCCTAAGGATGCTTCAATTTTCCAAAACAGTTCCACCATCTGGGGACCAGGCACTCATTTAAATCCCATTGGGGTGGGATTGCAGGTGGGGTTCTAACTTTCCGTGGCCAGTCCTTGACATAGGCTGTTGTTCACATGGGACCCTTTGCAACAACAGGTTCAGATAAAGAAAGGCCGATGGGCAGGCAGGGCAGCCACACGTGAAGGAAATATCACAGCTGATAACTTCGCAAAGGTGGTTTTTCAGCATATGATGTTTACTATCCCAAACAGTCTAGTATTAGTGGAAATGTTCATAAGGAGAATAGGTTTATATATCTGCTCTTTCCATGATTTGATCCTAGAATTACCACACTGGTATCCAACCAGGCTGGCCTGGAACTCAGATATTTTCTTGCCTCTGCCTCCCGATTGCAGAAGGCAGAGTTCTGGTATTAAAGGCTCATGCCACCATGCCGAGCTTATCAAGTATGGGAAGGTTGTTTTTGTTTTTTTTTTCTGTTGTTGTTGCTATTGTCACCTTTTTTGTATAGTATAGCTCTGGCTGTCCTGGAACTCACTCTCTAGACCAGGCTGCTCTTGAACTCAGAGATCTGTCTGCCTCTGCCTCCTAAGTACAGAAGGCTGAGTAGCAAGATTAGAGGTGTTCACTGTCAGGCCTGGCTTTGATATAATTTTAAACAGAAGAAAAAAAATAAAAGAAAAATTTCAAGTTATAGATCCCCTCCCACCAGAACAAATTTGAGAAAAAAATATTTTTTATTAATGTGAAGGTTATTTGTATCTAATTCCTATTATATTATTGGTCAATTAAATTGACTTTAATAGCATATTTCCTGTAATATAATATGGAATACCAAGATATTATTAATTTGGCATGCAATCAGCACAAAACTGTTAATGAGATACCTTACACATTCTGTTTTAATACCAAGCCTTGAATCTGACCCTTGGGGTGTGATAGTTTGAATGAGAAATATGCTCCATAGATTCAGGTACTTGAACACCTGGTCCCCATTTAGTGACACTGCTTGGGAACGTACTGATTTCCGCCTTGCTATATAGCTGTATGTCACTGGAGGCAGGTTTTCAGAATCCACAGTGCCAACTCACTTCCTTTTCACTCTCTTCCTGTGATCAGCTGACTTCCTGCTCTGGCTCCCTGTCACCATGCTTACCCTGCGTTTATGGAACTCCCCCTCTGAAACCATAGGACAAAATAAACTCTTTCCTCAGAAAGTCAAATTGGTCCTGATTTATTACAACAGCAGATCGGAACTAAAGCATCTCTCAGTTTAAACTAGTCACATTTCCCTGCTTAGCAGGCATATGTGGCCAGAGGCTGGGATAATTTAGCAGTGTGGTCCTGTAATTTTATCGAAATGGAATTATGAAGGACGTAATCTCTTTTGTCTGGCTGCTTGTTTCACACACCATAGTGGAACTGAAGTGAATCTGTGCTGTAGCCTGTGTTGGGAGTGACTTACTTTTGAGGCTGAGTTGTATTCTCTTGTCAGATGGGCACATTTCTCTATTCTTTTCCTGCTTATGGACAGCTGTTGTTTTTTTTTTTTTTCCTGCAAGGTTTTGGCTATCATAAATAAATCTGCTATGAATATTCATGCATAGGCCTTTCTGCAGATGCGTGTTTTCACTTCTCATAAGAAAATGAATAAGGATGGAATGGCTGGGTCATCTCATGGATGTTTAACTTTTTACAACAGTGTCAAGCTTTTCCAAGGCAGCGTCACTGTTTAACATTCCCATCAGCATTGGGACAGAGTGCTTCATGTCCCCTTTAGTGCTTTGAATTGTGAGCCTTTTAAATCTTAATTTCACTTATTTGTGCTGTGTGTGCGTGGGGGTATTATGTGAGTGAGTGTATGTATGTGTGTGTGTGGTGTATATATGGGGGGTATGTGTGTGTGTATATGGTGGGGTGGTATGTGAGTGTGTGCATTATGTGTGTGTGTATGTGGAGGAGTATGTATGTGTGGTGTGTGTGTGTGTGTGTGTGTGTGTGTGTGTGTATGGTGGGGTGGTATGTGAGTGTGTGCATGTATGTGTGTGTGTGTATGTGGGGGGTATGTGTGTGTATGTGGGGTGTGTGTGTGTGCGTGTGTGTGTGTGTATGTGTGTGTGTGTGTGTGTGTGTAGATTAGAGGACAAATTTGCCAGAGTCAGTTCTCTCTTTTCCCCAGACAGGTCTGGAGAATTGACCTCATGACATTAGGAAGTCATCACTGAACCATCATGCCAGCCGATCTTTTAGTTTTTAGCCATTTGACTAGATGGGTAGTGAGATTGTGATTTTAACTTGTCTCCTAGAGACTAATTATGCTAACCACCTTCACAAACTGCATGCCTTCATGGATCACTTCAGCATGTCTGCACCAGTCATTTGCCATATTTGATGGTACTTATCATCTTGTTGTAGGAACTGTTTATCCATGCGATGTCAAGTATATTCTCCCAGTCTGTGGATTGCTTTTTCATTGGGGGAAAAAGTTTTAAATTTTGACAAACTTACTGAGTTTTCCATTTATAATTATATATTTTTTATATGCTAAGACAGAAAAAATATTCAGGTAATATTATATTTGAGTATAGTTAAAATACATTTAAATAATCTTTGCAAAACCCAGTCCTCACCACATCTCCCGGGCAGATTTTGGACTCATAATCCTCCCATGCAAGCATCTCACCTGAGATTACAGCTATGTAAATTTGTCCTATGAATTCCTTTGGAAATCAGGAATTCCTTTTTATTTTTAAACATTTATTATTTATTTTTGTGCTCATGTGTGACTGTGGGCATGCAAGGGTCATAGCATATGAGTGGAGGCCCGAGGGTAACTTTCAGGAGCTGGTCCTTGCTTTTCACTTTGGTGGGGTGGGGGTCTTTCTTGTTGTTTCTTATGCTGTGAGCAAAGGTGCTTGCTGTCCATCTGAATGATCTGAGTTCAATCCCAGAGACCTACATTGTGAAATTCTGCATGAGTGGCATAGCATGTTGTCTCAAATAAAAAAGTTTCTATTACTGTAATGAAACACTATGACCAAAAACCACCTGGGAAGGAAGGGGTTTATTTTGTTTACATTTCCATATTGCAGTTGGTGGTGGAAGGAAGTCAGGGAAGAAACTCAAATCAGGCAGGAACCTGGAGGCAGGACCTGATGCAGAGGCCGTGGAGGCGGGGCTGCTTGTTGGCTTACTCCTTATGTCTTTGAGTTCAGCCTGCTTTATTATAGAACTCAGGACCACTAGCCCAGGGTGGCCCCAGCCACAATGGTCTGGGCCCTCTCACATCAATCACTAATTAAGAAAATGCTCTACAAGTTTGCCTACAGTCTGATTTTAGGGGGGTCATTTTCTCAACCGATATTCCCTCCTTGCTGATCACTCTAGCTTGTGTCAACTTGACACAAGAACTAGCTGGCATGCATGTGTACACATGCTATCGGACCAATAAATACATAAAATGTATTAGGTTTTTTTTTTTGGATGAATTGGGCATGGTGGCACATATCTTTGACCCTAGTACTCAGATGGCAGAGGCAGGTAGACATCTGGGAGTTCAAAGCCAGGCTGGTTTTACTTAGTGAGTTCCAAGCCAGCCAGGGCTACATAGTGAGATCCTGTCTTAAAAAAGGAGAAGAAAAAAAGATTGCATAAAGATCAAGAAGCAAGACCCAATCATGTGATGTCTACAAGAAACACACTTTAACTATAAAGAAACAAACAGATTAAAAGCAAATGGATGGAGAGAAAGGTATACCATTCTGACACTAACTGGAAGAAAGCAGTAATAGGTATATTAATTTCAAATGTCAGACTTCAGAACAACTGGAGTTAATAGGGATTTCAACAAAGGAAATTACAATCCTAAGTACTTTTTCTGATACCCACAGATGCATGTAGCTCTCACCTTTTATCAAAAAAGCTTCCTTGTGCAGCATATGGAGACTATTACAGAAAAACACAGCTGATCGAAACACAGAGAACAACTGACTATTGAGTGTTTGTTGCTGTTGATACATTTTATGCTACATAACCCCTACACTTAAGGTCAGGGAACATTGAGAAAGAGGGGGCAAAAAGAGAGTTAAGAGTCAGAGGACCAGGAAGACTGCTCTGAGTTAGAGGACATGACGTAGAACTGGTTAGGGAGGACTTGGAAAGAGTTGCAGACAGGAATAGGAAAGAAATACAATCAAAATATGTTGTATGAAATTCTCAAAGAATTAATGAAAATATTATATTTGTATATGTTTTTAATAGGGGTTAAAATTTATAAAGAATAAAGGTACCAGCTCTCCAAGAAGACAGAACCGTCCTTATTGTGTATGGTCTTAATAACAGGAGCAAAACAGTGAAGCAAAAGCTAGTAGAACTACAAGAAGAAACAGATAATCTGTTAGTTAAAACCAGAGATTTTAATACATTTTTATCAGTAATTAATTAGTATAGCCAGCAGAAGACAAAATAAAAAATGATGTTCTGTAAAACCAAGGGAGACATTAGATAATTATTATAGTTTAGCAGGTGGCAGAAGGTTTATTATGTATTTCTCAGTGCATCACAGAGAATATAAAAAAGTTGTATATTCAAAGACTGAAATTTAATAAAATGAGTGGCTTTTATTGCATCATCAAGGGCACTGTTGATTGTAACTGTTCTCCTGCTTCTTTCTCTCCTGTCAAAAGTGTGGGGATGAGGAACAGAGGAACCGCATGAGTAGTGGGATGCAATAGCCTCGATTTGGGTTAAGGTGGCCTCTATTTCACTCACCAAGGTCAACTCAGTGTAAAAGTCAAATGATGTCTCAGTATTAATATGGGAGGCATCGAGAGAGAGAGAGAGAGAGAGAGAGAGAGAGAGAGAGAGAGAGAGAGAGAGAGAGGCTTATTTGGGGCTTAGTGGACACTTGTGTAGGGAAGCCTGGCTGTCTAAACTTGGGTAAAAGTCCAGATGTAAGAAGCAGGGTTCCTTTCTCAATTTTGCTTAAGTAAAAGGTACAGTACATAGCCAGGGGATGAAGTTCAGACAGCAGGAGCTACAGAGGGCTCTGTATGCTTGAGAAGAGCCAAGAAATTGCTCAGGTTGCTCAAGAAGGCGTAGAGCATGGAATGGTATAACTGGTACGGCCTCTTAGCTCCAACGCTCTGAAAACAATATGAGGAGTGGATTTTGGAGGCTTACACTGAATAGAGTGCTGCTAATTAGATAACCACACCTGTCAAGGTTAGAGATGATTTAACAGAGCAGATGGTCAACTAATTAAACACTCAAACCACCATCCACTCCTTCAGTCTGAATATTTTATCTGGTGTTGCATTTGCTCAGGGGACACAACTTTATGTCACCTTTAATTATGGATGCAGATAAGGACAATAAAAAAGAAAGCAGGCCTGAAGAGCATCAGACTTGTGTTGGTATTGTCTGTGTCCAAACACAAATTCCCATGATCTTTGCTCTGGCTGATGGGTTCCTAATAGTTAGGGTTGTGAGAACAGAGTGCTGGGGTAGTCATGAGTTTGAAAGATGTGTTGAAATGTTTACTGAATATGTTTGACTGTGTGCATGTGTGTACATACGTATGTGTGTCCATGTGTATTCTTGTTTTGTACATGTTGACATTGACCCTTGCTGCTACTTCTTATTCTGAATCTCCATCAACTGTTGTCTGGATTTGGGCAGACTTTTTTTTTTCCCTCTCATACATTACATCCTCCCCCAGTTTCCCCTCCCTCCATGGCTCCCAGTCCCTTCCCTCCCCTCCAACCTCTGTCCAGTTCCACTCCTCCTCTGTTTCCCTTACAAAAATAGGTCTGCCAGGGATATACACCAAATATACACCAAACATGGCATAAGATACAATAAGACTGGGAACAAACTTTCAAATCAAGGCTATATGAGGCAACCCAGTAAGAAGAAAAGGGTCCCAAGTGTAGGCAAAAGAGTCAGAGACACCCCCATTCCCACTGCTGGGAGTCTAACAAGAACACTAAGCTACACAATCATAAGGTATATGAAGAGGACCTAGGTCAGACCCATACAGGGTCTGTGTTTATGGCTTCAGTCTCTGCAAGCCTCTGTAAGTGCTGCTTAGTTGATTCTGTGGACCATATTCTCATGTTGTCTTCTACCCTTCTGGCTCCTACAGAACTTCCTCCACCTCTTCAGTGGGGTTCCCCTGGTTCTGGCTAGTGTTTGGCTGTGGATCTGTGCATCTGCTCCCATCAGTTGATGGATGAAGCCCCTCTGATGACAACTGGATGAGGTAACAATCTATGAGTATAACCAAATATTGTTAGGAATCATTTAATTGACTTCCCCCCAACCCTAATTAGACTCTTTCTTTCTTACCCTCTAGAATCCATTTCATACACAGTGGCCACAGTGACTTTTGAAAAGTATAAATCAGATATATGCCTGCTTCCTAGCCTCCAATGACTTCATATTTTAGTTATAAAACCCCTCACAAATTCTTATGCTGTGCTGCAAAGCCCTAATATTTGGACTTTGTCTGCCTCTTTGACTTCTGCTAACTTTCCTTGCCTTGATAACTACAGTCTAGTCACTCTGGTCTTGTGTTCCTATCTTGGGGCCTTTGTATTCCTTGTTGTTCCTGGAAGGGTGGCTAGTCACCCAATATTCAATATGTTTTTTAGGTCCTAGCAAGTTAGAGACACTCCTGGAATAGCCTGTGTATGAGCTGCAGTCATTTTGATGTTGTTGTCGTTGGTTTTTTCCTTACCACAGTAGCATCTGAACATGGCTGGACAAATAATAAATACAGTCTCATCAGACAGCTGTAGATTAATAAATAGATAGGTGGAATACTGGTTACTTTCTCATCACCATGATAAATGCTTACCGAGGAAGCTTCATGGAGGAAAGATATCTATTGCTTCACAGTTTCAGTACATCATGACAAAGCAAGTGAGGCAGAGTTCATGACATTGGAGCACGTGGTGAAAGTTCCTCAGTGGGTCAGGATGCCGAGAGTTTAGGCCAGAAGCACAGCTGAACTATAACCATGAAAATCTGTCCCTTGTATAATGTTCTGCGTTTGCCAGCGAAGCTCCATAGTCTCCCAAAACAGTGCCACCAGCTGTGGGCTGTGGGGGCAAGCCTCAAAACACATGTACCTTTGGGATATTTCAGATCCATGTCATACTATCTAGCCCTGAACTTGGTCATCTCATCATGAAAAATGCATTTGGCCTAACTTCAAGGGTCTCTATAGTCTTACCAGTCCCAACACCATCTAAGTATCTGAAGTCTAAAGTTTTCCCCAAGATTCAAGGTGGTCTCTTAGCTGTGATTGTAATAAAATAAGAAAGCAAGTTACATACTTCCAATGTACAGTTTCACTGAACAAACATTCCCATGTCAAACGGTGGAGAGCAAAAATACAGCAAACCAAAGCAAGACTGGAATGCATTAGGACAAACATTGCATCCTGTAGTTCCATGTGCAACATCTGGTACTTGTGGCATTGTGTGTGCACCAACATGCTTGTGTAGGCTCCTAGATTCCCTGCTCTGTGTAATGCATTTGGCCTCTCTTGGGCCAACTTCACTTGTGTCTACATCTTTTTTCAGCATTGTCCTGTGTTCCTGGTATTTGCAATATCTTAGGATCTCTACTGAAACCTAGGCATCATCTTTCCAGTTTCATGTACAGCTCTCCCTTGAGATTCATACAGAGAAACTATCCTTGCTGCCCCTGGCCTGGCCTCTTTGAATTTTTTTCCTGGAACCTTGGTGAAAGACCTAGTGGCCCGAGGATTTTTGGGTTCTGTATGTCTATAGATAATACCAAGCTCTGCTAACATCATCCTGAGATGTAGCCAGGTCCCTTTTCTGATCACAGCTTGCAGTGGTTTCAGAAATCCTGCATGGCAGAGCCTGAGGAAACATTTGCTAACTGAGCAGTGAGCCCCAGGGATCTGCCTATCTCTGTCTCCTCAGCTCCCAGATTGCACACAAATGCTGCTATGTTTGCTTATTTATTTTTATGTAGATTCCGAGGGTCACGTTCTCATGCTGTGCAGCTGCTGCTTTCTTTACTGATGAGCTATCTTCCCAACCACTCTTACTGTCACTCACAAAGTTGTAATAACAAATGATGTTGCACTGAGAATCAGATTCTAGCAAACATATCCATTGTGTCCCATGGGTTGCATGTATCCCATGATATCTATGAATGTGGTCTGACATGTTTGTAGATGAGAAAGTTACACTGCAATGTCAGAAGTGAAGACATCCCTGATTTAGAGTCATTATTTTGGAACTTCTCCTCCTTCCCTTTCTCCTCTCTCCTCCTTTCTTCTGCCTCTCCCTCCTCTTTCCTTTCTCTCTTTTTTCCTCTCTTTTTCTATGTCTTTCTGACACATTGTTTGTCAGGGTTCATTTCTTCTGAAAAAATCTCCATCCCTTTTCCCCCTGTCTCTTCCTCTTCTTCCCTTTCCTTCTCTACCTCTCCTTCTCTCTCTTTCCTCTCCCCTTCTCTGTCTCTCTGTCTCATTGTTGGTCAGGGCTTTATTTCTTCTGAAAATATATAGTGAAGATTTAAAATTATGTGAAGTATATGTATTTCTGTTTCTTATAGAAATAGAATGGTGTTCCACACCCCAAAATTCCTATGTTAAAGTCCTAGGTCCTAATACCTCAGAATGTGACTTTATTTAAAAATAATAGTTTTGCAAAAGGAGTTGAGACAAAGTCATACTGAAGAAGAGTGGCCCCTAATCCAGTATGGCTGTGTTTTTATTATATGTGAACATTTGAACATAGGCAAACACATTGACAAAATGTCACATAGAAATTATTATTGGGCCTATAATCTCAGCACTCTGGATTCAAATGCAGATGATCTCTGAGTTCAAGGCCAGCCTGTCCATATTGAGTTCCAGGCCAGCCATGGTTACATTATGAAACCATACGAAGAAAAAGAAGAAGAAGAAGAAGAAGAAGAAGAAGAAGAAGAAGAAGAAGAAAGGAAAACTGGGTGATGCATCTTTGCATCTTTAACTCAAGAAATGATAAAAATTCCAGGAAATTGCCAGAAGCATGAAAAAAAAAATCGTGAAGTGGATTCTTCCTCATGATCCTCAGAAGAAATCATTTCTTCTGACACCCCAACTTTGGACTTTTGGACTTCAGGATGGTAAGGCAATAACTCTCTGTTACACTGTTTAACTACCCAGTTTGTGGGTGACTTCTAACAGTCCCAGGTCCTGGTAGAGTGTTTACTTAGCATGCACGAGCCTGTGGGTTTGATCCTCACACCACAAAACGTCAGGCATGGTAGCACATGCCCACAGTCCCAACACCTCTAGTTGGAGTATCAGTCCTGGCTGTAGAACAAGAGCATTTGCAGAGTGATGCCAGTGTTCACCCCTTGGAGAGAGAGGGAAAGAATAAAACAGACATCTTATGATCTTCAGGACACAAATATCCTAAGAATTATCACAAAATATAACCAAAACTATAATCAAGATACAAAGAGTTTAGGGAGACACAGTGGCAGGAGCCATGCTCAGAGAATTCTGCGAAAGCATCAGGAAATAGATGACCATTAATAAATGACTTATGAATAATTTCTAGTTAAGAGAAGAAAGAAAATGGAATGTTAGAAACATGGAATAGATTGTGGAATTTCACCTCACATCTGAAGAGTATATTATGATGAAATGAACATGTAGACATCACTATCCTCCCTCACCCTAAGATTAAGGGTTTGAGTTCTATGAGACCCTCAGTGTATTTGTTAACCCATTGTGAAACTAGGAAAGCAGTGAGATCATTTTCTCTATAAACTAATCATAGGCAGAAATATGATATCTGAAAAAAGTACAAGCCCCCTTGGATAATGTGGTCTTCTCTAGGGGTCCCTGATCTCCTTTTCCCTCTAGTGTGGGTGGATGGGCCACTTTAGGACCCAGGGATATAAAAGAAAACAATATCAGCTGGGAGTATACATCACCTGTATAGTGTTTACTTAGCATGCATGAAGCTGTGACTTTTATACTCAGCATCACAGAAAACCAGGCATGGGAGCACACACCTACAATGTCAGCAGAGGTCAAGGTCACCTTCAGCACACAACAAGTTGGAGGCCAGTCTGTCTCAAAACAATAACAGCAGCAGCAACAACAACCAAAACAATGCAAAAGTCACTGCCTCTTACTCTGTAAGTAGGTGAAGTGGGAGTTACTTGTCCCCAGCTGTCCTCCCACATCAGGGAGCATGTGCCAGACTGACCTCCCCACAGTTCTGAGTCCCTGCTTCCCATTGGCTTCCATGGCCGATGACTGAGTGTCACAGGGCTGCTCACACGCACCTGCCCCCACTGGTTAGGAGACTTCTCTAGTGAATGACTGGCTGGCTCTTTGCTTCAAGCTGGCTGAGATTTCCTTGGTACTATGCTGCTGACTCCTCAAAGGTGGCTTCCTTTGCTGCTTTCTCCTTTTCCTTCCCAGCTCTTCTTACCTCCTTGGGCCCCCTCACTGTCTTTCCCCCCTCACTGGCTCCTCCTTCCAAGAATCCTGACTAATCCTGTCTTGGCATCAGGAGAGAATACAAACTAATGAGGAGCTCATGGAAGCGAAAAAAGAGACCGCATTATCTCCGTGATTGCTTATTCCCAGATTAACACAAGCCTTCTAAAGTGCACTGACGCTGGCCCCATTCCAATAAAACTCACGGGAAGAGGACAGGATTCAGAAAGGGACCCCAGGGACTTTGTTATATGCTTTAAGTTTGCAAATCAATCATGAGAAAAATAACAAAAATCGAAGTATGGGCAGACAGAGATACTTGAATAGATTTTTAAACAGCCAAATAAGAATTGGAGAATAGTCCACGGAGACTGTTTTTACACCCACACAACCTGGCAGATCATGCTTATACCATCTTTGTTGCAAAAAATACTACAAAAATATGGTTCTTTGAAAACATCTTCTGTCCCTGTATAAATGACATAAGATCCAGAGGCTTTTCTGCAAATAATATGTTTTCCGATGCCAGTATATAAATAGCTTGGAGAACTGAGATAATAAGAAAGTTGCCAAGAGTCTTGCAACGCTGATAAGAGAAGCAGCCGAATTGGAGCCTGCTCCATTATTTGTGGCTAGTCTTGAAATCTAATAGACAGAGCACAATGCTGTTCTCACACCAGCAGTCACGAAGGAGGATGCTGCTCTCTGAGACTACTGAGGCAGAGGCTAGGTTGGGGCTTTCTCAACTTCCTGGCCTTTTGCCTGAGTTCTTCTTAGGAGACAAGTACTTTCCTTTCACTGGAAAAGTGATTGATTGATGATTGATTTGTTCATTTATTGTGTTGGGGATTGATCCCAGGCATTGCAAACAAGCACCACACATCGGAACTATAACCTCAGCGTATTTTTGTAATGATGACTAGATCCAGTCCTCACAAGCTTTGAATGACTACATTCATTGCCCAGTGGCCTTCGACTGTCCTTTCCTGACCTAAGATACCTCTACTAGTTCTTTGTTTGTTTGTTGTTGCTTTACTTTCTGCAAAATGACTCAGTGGGTAAAGACACCTACTGCCAAGCCTGAGGACTTGAGTTCAGTCTTTAGAACCCATATGGTGTCAGGAGAGAACACACTTCTGTCCTTACACACACACACACACACACACACACACACACACACACACACACACACACACACAACACACACACACACACACACACACACACACACAAAATCTGTCTCTATTCGTGTGGGTTAGTCTTCTCCGTAATGGTCTTACATACTCTTTAGTAGGCTATTTCTTGGCATCTAATATGTTTGGTGCTATTACACATGGGGAGCTACAAAATTATTTTTTATTTTTATGTAGTTATAAATGATTGGTTGTATATATTTGTACTAAGCAAACTTGTTAAATACTAAATCTTACAATTGTCCTATGAATTTTTTTCTCTGTTTTCATCAGTTAAACTTATTCTGTGACAATTTCGCATGTGTTTGCTGCGTTCTGTTTACTCTCACCATGACTCCCTCTTACCTCCCTTCTACCTCTGTCATACCTCTTCCTCCCCATGGGTCTCTTCAGGGCATGACACAGCCATTGCAAACATGATCTCAATCAGTTGCAGTTGTCTGAAGTAGGCCTGCAGAAGACTAGTGTTTTTTCAGCCCTTCTCTGTGCCTTTTGCCTCTTACACCATTGCTGCCACCATGTCCACAATGTCCCCTGGGCCTTAGAAGGGCTCATGGAAGTGTCCTGTTTAGGGCTGAGCAGTCATCTGCATTTTCTCTAATCATCTTTAGCATCTTGAGTCTCTACGTTCACTGCCATTGACTGCAAAGAGAAGCTTGTCTGGTTAAGGCTGAGAATGTTATATATGAGGGTAAGTACCAATATTCAGACTGCAGTTCAGTGCCTCCTTAACTTAGCCAAGCAACGGTGGGGCCTATGACCTCCCAAACAAACATATAATTCTATTATCCGAAAACAATGACAATCTTTGCTTCTCTGACACCTCTTTAAACTAAAAAAGAAAAAAT
Organism: Lophiomys imhausi; assembly: GCA_907164525.1. Classification (NCBI taxonomy): domain Eukaryota; kingdom Metazoa; phylum Chordata; class Mammalia; order Rodentia; family Muridae; genus Lophiomys; species Lophiomys imhausi. The sequence continues at coordinate 12,526,049 of CAJQZJ010004381.1, read as the reverse complement.
CTTATGGCTCTAGCTAGGACCTGGTTTAATGTTAATCTATAATAATGTCACAAAAACTGCCCATCTTGGTTTTTTTTTCTCCCTTAAAGGAATACTTTAAGATTTTTATCTGTAATGTGAATTTTCCCCCTGCAAACACTCAAAACAGGTATGCGGGTGTGTGTGGGGGGAGGGGGGAGATGTAAAATGGATGTGCCCAGATTGTTTTCAAGATGCAATAATTCTTCTTCCTATCAGTGTTTTTGACAGTAATAAGCTTTACACACATTAGAAAAGAGCTCATTTGTTATATTGTAGGATATAAAATGAAATCTAATTATTATTTTAATTTGCATTTTCTCTACTGCTCATAAGTTTGATCATCCTGTTAGTGATTTGAATTTGCCTTTTTATAACTTTTGATTCTTTTTCTCATTCTTTTCTTCCAACTTGGAAGAGGTTGTTGTTTTGAACAAACCCATATGCTCTATATTCCTCACTTCCTAAAAATTTGTCCCAGTGCTGCATAGTTCCTATCTTCATTGTGAATGGAATACTTTTTTATGTTCATTCTTAGAATTATTTCTGGAAAAAAGAAAACTATTGTCTTTTGTAAATTTTCCCTAATCTAGCAGTCTTACCTCATTTCCTTATTGAATCCAATGTGTCCTTTTGGTAACAGGACATTTTAGATTCTCTAATTCAATGTTTATGTCACTTGTTTCATTTCCTACTCTTATTTTAAATGCTCAAATTTGTAACCTTAAATAATAATGTCAATGCTGACATACAAGTCTAGTTCCTGATTTTAATAAAAAAAAAATGGTTAGAGCATTTTATCATGTAGGTTAGTATTTGATTTTAGATTTTTGGGAATTGGTCTTCATTATTATTATTTCCTTTTTGATTGTTTTCAAAGGTTAACTGATAAGTTTTTACCAATTGAGCTTCTCCATGTAGTGGCGTTAAGTTTTGTTTTTTTTTTTCTTTGAATTTTCCCATGCTGTAGATTGTGAATAAACTGGCAGAGCCAAGCTCAAAGCAACTGACAAAAGGAACAGAGCCAACAAACCCAAAAGCTAAGCAAGGAATGAATCAGAGACCCCAGATTCTGGCAGGAGGAGGTGATTTTAGCATAATCTTGTCAAAAGAACGTTCACCTTTCCCAAAGGCAGATAGATTTTACAGGTGCGAAAAGGTGGGAGGCCATAGCTGTCTTACACCGCAATACTGACAGCATGCGTTTATCTTATCAACCCCTTCATGATGGCTTTAAAACACAGCCTCTCCTCCAACAATTATAATTTCTGTTATAGCCTTCCTTTTGTGATTATATGCTGGGCACTCTATATTCTCTCCATAGCACCCAAAAGTTTGCTATTCCTACCTCACTATTTATTGTTCAACAACGAGAAAAACAAAGCTTAGAGGAGGCAGTTAAACTAAATGCAGTCATAACGCTTGCAAGCAAAGCAGCTAGAATTAAAAAAAAAAAAAAAAAAAAAACCTCCAGCACAGGCAAAGCCTATAATGTGTGTGTGTGTCTGTGTGTGACTCTGTGTGTGTATGTGACTGTGTGTCTGTGTGTGTGAGTGCGTGTGTGTGTCTGTGTGTGTGTGACTCTGTGTGTGTGTCTCTGTGTGTATGTTTGTGTGACTGTGTGTGTGTGTCTGTATGTGACTGTGTGTCTCTGTGTGTGTGTGTGTGTGTGGTGTGACTACAGCAACTTCAGGAGTCAATCCTTACTTTCTGCCATTTTTGAGACAGGGTTTCTCTTGTTATTTGCAGCTGCTTATACCAGCTGGCCCAAAGGTTTCTGGGAATTCTCCCATCTCTGCCTCATAGCTCACCATAGGAAATTACAGATAGGTACTACAGCCCCAGCTTTGCATGGGTTCTGGGGAATTGAAATCAGGTTTTCATGCTTATATGGCAAGCATTTTATCCATTTGCCCTAATGGGGTAAGTCTTTTACATCTATGTTACCCAACCAGAAGTTACCACACTTCTTGGGCAGGAGCTTGGTCAATACAGGATAGAGATTTGATAATATTTGTGATTCTAGATTGGTGGGCACATTTTTATTGTCTACATTAACCATCTTTGCTCAGTGGAAAGGGCATTTCTCCTTTCTGGAGCTTCCAGACTCATTTGAGTTTTATATACTTTCTTTGGACAAGCAAATTCCTTCAGAATAAGTTAAGTTCCATTTAGCATAAAAACTTCTGTCCTCTGTGCCCAAGGAAATAAGGTGGTCCTAAGGAACCAGATGGTCTGACTGAAAGACCATGTGAGCACTCAGCTATGGCTCCATTACCATGCTTGCCTGCCTGCCTTCGTGCTTGTCTACTGCCATGTTCCCTGCCGTGATGATCATAGACCAACCCTCTGAAACTATAAACAAGCCCCCAGTTAATTATTTTCTTTTAAAAGTTGCTTTGGTCATGGAGTGTCTTCTTACAGCAATAGAATAGTAACCAAGACATGACTCACACAGCTTTCTGTTCCCTCCAGCTCTAGGTTGCTGCCTGTAGTGAGTCCTGCTGAGCACTGGAGAGAGTTCATTGTATACCTGTGTCCCGTGAAGGAGCACGAGAGAAGACAGAAGGGAGGATACATCTCTGATCTGTTTTATCCATCTCTGGAACTAAGCAATTACATAGTTTACACTCATTATACCCAACAAGGCTTCTAGCAGTCCCAAACTGGCTAATGGTTAATAGGTAACAGGCTGAGCTCAATCCATCATTATCCTGCCTCCTCCATGTTTTTGTTTTCCTCTATTACAGCATGCTTCATTGTTTCAGGTACATTGCTCCATCCACAGCCATGAGGAACTGACAATCCAGTGAAAATAATAATAGAATTATTTGTTGTATAACTTCTGGTGGTGTAAACGAATCATTTGTAGTCCATACCACTCTTCACATTATGCATCATTACACGTTTAATGACTTTAGTGTGCAAAACGGTTAATGTGCTCAGAGGTACATCATTGATTTGAACTCATGTTCATTTGACTGTAATTCTGTGCTTGTTCCACTGTGTAACTCTACTGCTTTGACATTAGGAGGTGGACAGTAGAAGCTAGATACCAGTGTGTTATCTAGAAGACCGAGAAGTTATTAATTCTGATACAGTCTTTTCGAGAAAGAGACAAAGGAAGTGATGGAATTGCGTAGTGAAGAATGTAGAAATGACTTTCTAAAAAGGATTTAAAACACGAAGAGGAGCATACGTAGCAAGTGACAAGAAGAAACTAATACATAATGAAGGCAGTGAGTAACAATAAGGGCTTGACAAAGATGCCGGAGGTGAGGGAGGGCTTTAGAGAGCCTGCAATGGAGTTAAGGACACTGGCTTGCAAGGGTAAAAAGCTGTAGTTCAACAAAAATAATTTTAAGGACAAGAATGCAGACCTATCCTAATTCAGTTTGTCCATGAGCACTCAAACAATGAGATAGCAGAGTGTGAAAATCTATTAGAGTTTTATTTTCTCTGCATAGTGGGTTTTAGGGAGTGATTTTACCTCTTTGTTACACAAGCTTTATTAAGGACTACCTTAGACCGCAAAGTAAACTTTACCCTGGCACAGTAGAATATAACTTTATCTGAGAGAAATCTTTCTTGGACACTCCAGTTTTCAAAACTTTGTCTGTGTGAGATATTACTGGGCTACATGTTAAATGGCAGCATTTTTGCTGAGCAGCAAAAGTGTAGAGAGGAGCAGTTGAGGCTCCCGGAAAGCAAGGGGAGGCTAGGACTTCTCAGTTCCGTTCCTGTTGTTGTGATGAATTACTCTGACAAAGACAAGTTAGGGAGGGAAAGGGGTATGTTTCAGCTAACAACTCCAGGGTACAGACTCCATCAGTGCAGAGAAGTCAAGGAATGGACTTGCACATCCACAGTCAAGAGAAAAGAGGCAGGAGAATGTCCACTGCATGCTCAGCTCGACCTCTCTGTTTCAATACAGAGCAGGGTCTGGTCGGAGCACACCTAGGGAATGGCACCACCTACAGTGGACTGATTCCTTCCATACCAATTAATTTACTTAAGCCAATTCCCCCAGACATTCCCACAGGCCAGCACAATGTAGACAATCCCTCATTGAGACTCTCTTCCCAAGTGACTCAATTCAACATTGAAAGCTCACTGTCACTGGTTGGGGTGGTGGTGGTTAGATGTGGATAGATTGAAGCCAAAGATTGTTTTTAGCTTTGTGGCCTAAACAAGATACTTCACACCCCAAATCTATTTCCTAACTCACAAAATGAGGATAGTATTTTAATCCCAGTCTACTGGAGATGATACAGGGAAGAAGATCAGGAGTTAAAAGTCATCCTTGGCTACACAGTAAGTTCAAGGATATCCTCGAAAAAAGTACATATATACACACATACACATATTTATAAACAGATACATATATCTACAATAAATGTAAGGTCTAGGATGTTGCTTAGTAGCAGAGCACTACACGAGGCCCTGAGTTTAATCCTCAGCACAAAGAAAGAAAGAAAGAAAGAAAAAGAAAGAAAGAAAGAAAGAAAGAGAGAGAGAGAGAGAGAGAGAGAAAGAAAGAAAGAAAGAAAGAAAGAAAGAAAGAAAGAGAAAGAAAGAAAATGGCTATCTACACACACACTCATGTACACACTAAAGTAAGAGAATTCCTGGCCACTGATGTTGTTGAAAAAACACTGTAGATTTTCATCCTTATTATTCCTTGTTAGATCAATTTCTCTTTGGTGTTATGTCCTTAACAGAGAGGTTAGCTCTAATCGTTACTTCTAACAGCATCAGATGAGGATAAAGAATTGTCCCACGACAATGCCCTTTGTGCAAAAAGCCATAACTCTACATCACATGTTGGGTCCCCAGAGTTTTGTGTGCAGAATATTTGTTGTATGACTTTTCCAGAGGATTGTATTTCTATTCACCTTGGGGGTATTTGACAATGACACACCTGAAATCCAACTTGACAAAATAATGAGTTATCGGGGTTACTTACAGGAGCATGGGTGATGGGTTCAGCAAGATCAGGAGTGTCACCCAAGGCAGCTGCCCCATCCTAGCACCCTGAAAAGTCATGGAAGTTAAATTGCTGGGGTCACAGCCCCAGCCAGTCTTTCACCTGTATACTGGGGCAGGGTTACCTGTAGCTGGAGCAAGCCACTGGGCATGAATGGCTGGAATCTCTGGTGACCATCTGACGACCTTCTCCCTCCGCGTGGGCCACGTCACCCTGGAAGTCAGAATTCCACAGAGTTAGCCAGGCACTGACTGTCCTTTGGGTCAGCAGCTGTGAAAGGCGTGCCCAGAGGGAGATGGTAGACTTTGACAGCAGCTTCACAGCAGCCTGGCCCCCTGGGAGTGCAGGGGGTGATGTGATGTGGCTCTTCAGAACTGTTCCACACTGGGCTGATGCGTCCCAGGCCATATCCCACATCACAGTCCTGCTATGTAGACTGCTCAGGGAGGGGCAGTGACTGTGGCTAGTAAATCCCATCAAACCACATCTTCCACAGAGCAGAAGTCTGGGAAGCATGCATGGTGTAGCTTCTATACCCTATCAGAGATGGGCTCTTTCTCTGGTGGCCTCCTGCCTTCCAGACACAAAATGTCAGTATCGTTCACTTCCTTCTACCTCCTTCTACCTCTTTTGACAGTAGTTCCCATGGTAGATTAAAAGAGACCAGGAACAAAGGTCTAACCATTTCCAAGGGGCAGGAAGCCTTTCTTCTGTGTTCTCAGAGGAATGAGCTACTCCTTGTCTTTTTGAGCAAAGTACAGAAGTCAGACAATGGTCTCACAGCTGTGACAAAGAACCTGAACAGAGCAGCTGGTAGGATGATGGGAAAATGCACACAGTGCACGGCCTGGGAGAGAGTTGGTGTCTATCAATTTCCACAGGCAGAACTACATCCCAGCAGCCTTAGATAACATGAGCAAATGTCAGTAGAGACATGGAGGGAACCCTCGAGGTTGGGGATTCAAATATAGACAGTATGCAAGTACCAGAATACAAATAGAAAGACCTTTTGGTAAAGAAAATGTTTTTAAAATGGTACAGTAGTAGGGAGGGGAGAAGATGCCCTTGTCTCTAAATTCTCCCTTCTAAAAGAAGCATAGAACATTTTAGTCTCTGCAGATATTATTCATAAAACTACTGTTTTCCTCTTAAATCAGGTGAGCCCAAGGACGGCTCACATGGCTGTGGTGTTCCACTGAACTCATCTTATATCAACAGAAAGCAGGGAACATAATTCTCCTCAGGGTGTCACAGCCGAGGAGAACATATTTGCTGTGATTCCTCACAGAGGCCACTAAATAACTCCCCAGGGATGCCCACAAAACTGCCTGCGGAGGATGGATGTTTCCGTCTAGCCAATCACATAGGGTCATCAAGTTCCTCAGCCAAGAATTTATTTGAGTGTCCATTTCAAGGCTGAGGAATCAATAATCCACCAGAAGGGGGGAGAAGGGATCGTAAACCACATTTAAATCACTTGTAAGATTAAATGCCACAGGAGCGCTGCTGGGTTTCTAGAAGGCTGTTAAGAGTCAGTGCTAGAACTTGCCAATTTGAGCTTTTGACTATTACCACTGGTCGGTCAGTCTGTCTACTATGTCAGGTTGGTAATTATGCCATGTAGGAGAAATTGAGAGAGAACTGAAGAAGAAAACAGTAGACTGGGTCCTGCCAACCAAATTAAGTGGCACCTGTCAAAACAACAATTTGTGTGAAACAGCAAAAGAAAACTTAATACCGGGCCTGTCAGCGCACATCCAAATGATAGCATTTCTACCGGCAAACCCAGTGCTTCAGTTCATGCTTAAAATACACATGATTGGGAACTCAGGAGAGGTTCACATTGAGCTAGACCTGCCATGGGTGTCATAAATCTGAGTTCTAGTTCATGACAGACTAATCATCCACTTAACATACTGCTTATTCTGAACAGACAGAGTGCCGTTCCTACTGTGCACCTGAAATTATGGGCATGCTTCCAAAGCAAAGGGAAAACTTCACTCATCCTATTTGCCCACACGGCAATGCTCTCTAGTCTTTGCTTCCCCAGCTACCAGGGGCATCTCTGCTCCACCCATCACACTGGGTCCTACCAAAGACCAAAAGCCACGAGACCACGTGACCTTGAACAAATGCGTGGGATACAAGCAAAGTGGGAGGCAGAGAGGGTTTGGGATTGTAGCTGCAACTGGGAGACAGAGCTGTCACCAACCCTGTTTTCATCCTGGAGGATGGAGGATCCAACCAGCCACTGAAGCTGCTGAGCAGGCAAGTCTGGGTCGTTGGGAGTTTGTGCACTTCTTCCCAATACTATCACACGTTCTCCAGAGTCCACGTTTAGTGTGAAGTCACAAGAACGGAGCACAGGTCTGTGGCCAGGGGAACTGAAAAACACACCTCGAAGCTTGGAGACCTTCAGCATCATTTGTCAACAGGGATACAAATGAAATCTTTATTATGACACCTTAACAAGCATATGAGAGTGAATTAAAATAAAAAAGTCACAGAGGGCAACTTTGGTGCCAAGGGTCACTTGAACTGTTGTACGTGGTGACCGCTGTAAAGACCATCTTCTTAGACATAACTGAAAGGTCATTCAGGACAAGGTCTAGAGGAGTTTGGGCATAGTTACGAGTTTTTAGATACAATGCCAAAGGAACAGTCCCTGAAGGACTGAATGATAAGCAAGATTTTAACAAAATATAAAACTTCTAGTCCATAGAGTAGGAGAAAATGCTGGAAAAGGACATAGCCCCATATGGTCCTCTCAAAAAAAAAATTGTTATCCAAAATACACAGGTCACTCTAAGGACTTGGGTAGGAAAAAATGAGCAATCTGATAAATAATAAATCTGATCAATACACAAAAGACTTGATGAGTGCTTCACCCAAGAAGATACATAGGTAGGAAACAAACATATGAAAGGAGCTGGAGACCACATTATGACAGAATTACAAATGAAAACTGCTAGAGGCTACTTGCTTTTTTAATATTTAGAATGATTTTTATTCATGTGCATATGCCTTCATGAGAGTGTTCCAGATGTGTGCAGGTCCCCATGAAAACTATAAAGGGGTGCTGGAGCCCTGGGAGCTGGAGTCACAGGCTGTCAGCTGCCCAACCTGAGTGCTGGAAACTGAACTAGGGTCCTCTGGAAGAGCAGCCAGGGTTCTTGGAAGCCAAGTCATCACTGCATCCCTACAAGATGCTACTTATATACTTATTGGAAAGGTCAAACACAGGTCATAATGTGGAAAAACACCAAGTCTTTGTCATTGCCAATGAGAGCACAAAAGACTTCTCAATCTGCTAGAAAAGCAACCACACCCTTACCTGACAGTAGAGCACTTGACATTTACTTGAATAAGTTCAAAGTGTCTATCCACACACAACCACACCAGTATGTCTACAGAAGCTGCATTTATAACTGTCTAAAGTTGGGAGTGGCCATGATGGCCCCAGGCAGGTAAATGGAAACAGGTAAATGGGGAAGGTTCGTCCATAGGCGAGCACATGATCTGCACTGATCAGTGAGCTGTCAAACTTTGAAGTGGCCCGGAGACCTCAAATGGATATTACTATACAGGGCTGGAGAGATGGCTCAGCCGTTAAAGGCTAGGCTCACAACCAAAATGAATATTACTATATAAATAATATTATATGAATGATGTCAAGCAGAAAGGGCTACCTTCTGGGAAATTCCACCATGGGGTATTCTGGAAAAGTAAAACAAACAGTAACAACAAAACCAGATGGGGGCAAAAGCTTCCAGGAGCTAAGAGGGAGGGAGGGATGAACAGGCAGGACAAAGAGGTTTTTTAGGGCAGCAAAGCCATTCTGTTTGATAATAAGGAGTTACATGTCATTTACATGTATTTGTCCAAATTTGTGTGGCCACTCCCAAAACATAGAATATGTGACACATGAACTGTAATGCAAACTGCTTTGGGCATTAGTATGTTAGATCATACTAATTGCAAATGTGCTGGGAGATGTCAATATTAGGGAATGGTGTGTGTGAGGGGACAGAGCATATCAGAATCCCTTCCCTTTCCTTCACTCCTTCCCTCTCTTATTTTTTCCTCTCTCCTTCTCTCCATATGTTCTCCCCTCTCGTCCCCTGCTCTCCCCTGAACTGCCTCTCCCTTACCTTTATTTTTCTCTTTCCTTCCACTCTCTTGATTTCTTTGGACCATTCTAAAGAATTCCCTTATTCTAAGGTTAGGGATTTCATAATGTGGTAAAATGATTGAAGATCCTTAAAGAACATAGTCATGCCATTTATTCTTATTCTCTGCCTCTCTGTTTTTTTCTCTCTTAGACACACACAGACACAGACACACACAGACACACATACATGCTGGTTTCTTGCCATATTCAAGCAGCAGTTTTTATCTGTTGAGCCTGCCAGGATTGTCAACACACCACATCCTTTCAACTGTGTAAATGCAGCAAAAACGCCTTCACACATTTCCAGGGAGGCTCCAAAACTCTTCTATTATTAGTCTCTTCCAGCTTCACTGTTACATACACTCCTAAACATGAGATAGCCTCTTTCTCTGCAGAATAAACACACAGGCAGTCAAAGGTCCAAGATAAACTTCTGAGCAGTGGGAGGTGGAACTGCGTTAGAAAAGGAATTGCTTCTTAGGGAACCATCTTTGAGAGGCACCATCAGCATCAGGTGATGAAGAAGTCGAAAGGACTTGAGAGGGGCTGAGAGAGCTGGTTGGGTGTTTGGATTGGACAATTCTTCAGAGCTGAGCATTTATTTCATATAAGAAATTTGATTTTATGTTTTAGTTTTGGTGAAATGCTAAGTGTGGAGGGCTGCCTAGTAAAATGGAACCTTCTAGAACTGTAAGCACTGGGTCATGGCAGTGATTTCCTGCTTTCCAGAGGCAGGCTGCCCCACTGACTCAGTCCCCTCTGGACCCATTGAGTTATTTTTATTTTAAACAAGCATACCACAAAGACTTGTAAGTCCACGCCTTAGATACCTGGACCTTCCAGAAGATAGCAACTCTTAAATATCAGCTATTCCAGTGGTTAGCCATGGACATGGTGTGTGTGTGTGTGTGTGTGTGTGTGTGTGTGTGTGTGTGTGTTCGAGACCTTGGGTGTTGCATTTTAGGAATCATCATCCTCTTTGCATTTTGAGACAGTACCTCTCATTGACTTGGGACTCATCAATTAGGCTGGACTACAACATGGCCAGCAAGACCCAGGAATCCCTCTGTCTCAGCCTCTCTCCCCGGGATGGCAAACATGTGCCAACACAACTGGCTTTTTATACGGGTGCTGGGGATTGAACCCAGGCCCCCAAGCTTGTGCTGTAAACAGTTGACCCACTGAGCCATTCCCCAGCACTGGAGATGTGTTTTTAAGGAAAAGTATTATCATGGGCCATGAAGATCACACCCAGGGGCCCCAGCTTGAGAAATGCTAATGGATAATAGAAAAGATTGGTGTGGTGGTTTGAATAGGAATGGCCCCCGTAGACTCATGTGTTTGAATCTTTGGCCCATAGGGAGATTGATTCTACTCTTGTGTCTTTGTATACTGATACAAAATTATGGTTATATTTGGTTACATTGTTATAGAACTTTGTATATCAATACAAAATTAAGGTTAACTCTTTAAGGTATTGTTCCTGTGTAATTCTTAAAAATGCAATGTGAAGTTCTAGGCCTTTTGATAGCAACTATCACAAACTGTTTAGGATAATTTAGAAATGCAAACCAATAGTCATTCAAAGTTGTCATTTTGTTAGGTACTAGTTTAGTGTATCACAGATGTTTTCTAAGTTAATCAGAAATCAAGTTGCTAGGAGACAAGCAACATTTGCTTATTCAAATGTATGGAGACAGATAGATGATCTTCAAAAACCTCAAGAGATCTGTATAAAATGGCATTTAAAGATGTTTTCTTAACTTATAATTTTTTGATATTGAGACTTGTCAGCTCCTGACAGCACCCACCATTCTACTCCAAGTAGATGATGAGCATTGAAGAATCTCCATTTGGAGATGGTTGCATTAGTGGCAAGCTAGCCTCTGGGCAAGAAAAACCCTTTTTTCAACTGTAGACAGAATGGTGTCTGAAAAGGACAAAGCTTGGAAGCAGGTAATTAGACAACATAGCTCTGCCAAGACAGGGTGGACAAGTCCTTCCTAATTCCTGATTTACAATTAATGTCTGTCAGAGATACTGGGTCAAAAAACTGCAGATCAAAGCTCCGATGTTATAGAGAGAACTTGGGGACTGTCCAGGCAGCCAGTTGCCTGTCATTTCTTAGTTTTGGAAGCTGCTGGCTCTGCACTTTCTGTTAGTTCAGATATATTTATCTTTCTCAGGTCTCTGATGTGGTTGAAGACTAGATAGTTATAGTCTCACAGTTAAATTTTCAGTTGTTTAGGAATTAAAAGGATGTTTTAGGTCTAAGACTTTTTTTTAAGTTGGTAATGCAAGTTAGGATGGAAACTGAGTTAGGTATAGAACTTTAAACTCATCAAGATAGATAAATGGTAGAATATTAGTTGCAAAATACATATGGCCTGGATATTGGGAATGTATGTTATACCTTATAATTTTTATAATTGTTGTGAAACCATACTTTTTAATTATTAAACGCTTATTTATTAATAACTATATTCACTTATAACAAATACACTTACTTAACTACTATTCCTATAAATTCCTATAACCCCTATGAATGCCTACAACCCCTATGACCTAACCATTAAACCTATTGATAACTATTACAACTATTTTCATAACCTTTCAGAAGGATACAGTCTCTGGGGCAGGTCCTCAGTAGCCAGGAACACAGTCTCTGGGGTAGACCCTTTAATGCACTTAGCAGTCTTTCTTCTGGGATATCTCAGACATAGATTCATCAGGGTAAATTGGCTATGGATGTTTCAAAATAAGGTTTGAGGCTTTCTTCTCTCTGGGAAACCTCAGCCATCTGTAGGCCAACTTATTTCCTTCATATCAGTAATTCTGCCGTTCTGCCTCAGTCTTTAAAGCTGGCCAACGTTCCCTTCAGGCCACTGTTCAGACAGGTCAAACCCCTCTAGGCAAATGCTGAGCCACAGGGGTTAGTCCTTGGCCTTTTGCTGTCTTGCTGAGGCTTTCTCTGCTCAACAGCTTCTTTCTGCCTTAGGGAGATCTGACCATCAGTCCACCAGCACTTTCTCCATCAGAGGATACAAACTACTTATTGTCCTTTCTAGTGTGAGGACTCGATAGCATAGGAGCTCTCTAGCATGGGGCCCCCAGCATGCGCTTTCCCGGGCTCATCCACTTATCCTTAAATAGGATCGCTCCTTGTTCCACCTGCTTCAGCTTAATTTGGGCTCTGCTCACTTAGCAGTTGAAAACAATGCCAGGCCATAAAGTCTTTCCTTGTTTCACCTGGCTTCAACCTTGTTTTTCAGTCCATAAAGACTCCCCTCGTTTCACGTGACTTCATCCATAAGCTGATAAGCTAATTGCTCACAGCCAAGTTGATCTTCATGCCCCAGATTAAGAGACTATATCAGAAACCTAGATATTTACTAAATCTAATTAATATTAATCTAACTCCCTACATTGTTGCCTAATTGTTCTTATTGTTTTGCATTGTATTTATTGTTATAGGAAAAACAGCCTTTTATTGGACTAAAAGGGGGGAATGTTGGGGAGAAAAGATACACCTTAAATAAAAAAAAAAGAGGATAGAAGGGTGAGGGGGAAGAGGGCAGGAGGGTGGAACCAGGAGGGGAGAAGGCAGGGGGCTGTGATTGAGATGTAACTTGAAGAAACAAATAAATGCTGGAAAAAAAAAAAAAGAGTTGCCATGGTCATGGTGTCTCTCCACAGCAATAGAAACTGTAACTAAGACAACTGATGAACTGATCTTGAGAAATTCTGATGTTTGTTCCATCCCCAGGACTTCTCATTCAAGTCATCACTGCTGACTCATCTGTGAATGAACTTGTCCACAGCAGAGGTCACAACACAAGACAATCCAAGCAGAATGGGCAGGTGACTTAACTCTTCAGACTTGAGGAAAGGCAGTGATGAAGAGCAAGTCAGACCTTCGAACCAGGCAGGAGAGGGGTGCAGGTGTCTTCAGTCTTTATGTGATTTTCAAAGAGAAGCCTGGTTCATCTCTTTGGTGTTCAACACTCACGGATTAAAGTGCTTGTGCCACAAGCATGAAGACCTGAGTTTGTTCCCAAGCACCTATTCGAAAGCCAGGTAGTGTGGCATGTGTTCATAAACTCTGCACTGAGCAGAGTAGGCAGAAACAGGTGGATCCTGGGGGCTTGCTGGTCAGCCAGGTTAGTGAAAACTCCAGGTTCCATGATAATACCTGTCTGAAAACGTGAGGTGGGATGTGATAGAGGAAAAACAGATGCTGATTTCTGGTTTCCTATGCAACTCCTTTCTCAACCTGAAGATGCACAAACATACATCTCCTTGTTCTTCTCCATCACCCCCTCTCCCTCCCTCTCCCTCTCTCCATTCCTCCTCCTCCTCCTCCTCCTCTTCTCTCTCTTTTTCTCTCTTGCACACACACACAGACACACAATCAATATGCTGGATAATTTCTCACTACACTCACTTACCAGTGGAAAGGCTAATCACACAACCATAAATGTATTCAGTTGTTCCTGATTTATCTTAGAGCTGCAGCACTGTATTGTAGCACATTACACTATTATGCAAATTTGACATGCTGCTGGGCCACATAGGTCCCTTGAAACATTAATGGTTACACATAGAAAAAGCCTTTTAAAAGCAGTGAGTCTACCTGATTCCTCCAAACCAGACTCACAAAGGGATCCACAGTTAAGTGGACAGAAGGAAAGGGCTGCAGGTGTGCCTCACCCCCAGCATTGCCTTTTTGCTTCAGGGACAAAGCTCACCTTCAGTCACTAGATCTCAAGGGTAGCACAGGAGGATTGGTAAGTGGCTTGGCTACCAGATGGCTTTCATTCAAATCCCAAGACCACAATTTACTATAAGGGCAGTAGCTTAACAAGATCTCTAAGCTCTCCTTGCCTCAGTAGTGTCCACTTGCAAAATGGGAAGGATATTCACCCAGTGCCATTATTGTGCAGATCTGAGGAGAGAAGATCAGTGTCCAGCACAGGACGAAGACCAACAGATGTATGCCATTCCCACAGTAGGTTAGAGTTCTAACCCTTCTGACACATCCTTCCATATATGCATGTAAACATTGTTACATATAAAGTCTATGAAATAAACAGGATAGAATATGTTAGCATTCACAGGTAGGGAGTATGAAGAGGCTAATGAAGTTGTTCATGGACATGTAGCAAGTATTGGGGTCCATGGACAGAGAAAGTATTTAAATCCAGGTTTTCCCCCTCAAGATTCTACATTGTTTCAGCCAGCCACGATGCTTTCAGGATCCTCTCACCAGACAGAAACATACCTACAAACCATTCTGAGGCTTGGTGCTCAACATGCCTACACATGATTATTTATGTGTGCATATGTATGTAGCTCTGTGTGTGTGGGGGGCATATGTGTGCCACAGTGAACATGTGGAAGTCAGAGGGTCACTTTCAGGAGCCAGTTCTCTCCTTCTACCATGTGGGTCTTGGGATTGAATTCAGGTCACTGAGGCTTGGTGGCTAGCTCCTCTATCCACTGAACCATATTGCTGGCTTCCAAGGGAACAAATACCAAGGAAAGAGATTGTGCTCAAGTTGTGGCTTTGTTAATGTGGTGGCAGCAGTGGACACTACCTATGTGGAAAGTAAGAGGACTCTAGCCATGCTTGGTGAAGTTATGACTATGTCCTGCTGTTGTCATGGGAGTGACCAGAAGACTGTGATGCAAGAGGAATGTGAGACATTTCCAGCCTTGAGAGCGTGGATGGCAGATTGCTGGCAGCAGAGTTTATGCGAGGTATCAGCATGCATTTCTGATGCAACAGAAACCTGTTAGATTTGAAATTTTCAGCAGTGAAAGCCCCAGGATGCTTTTTCTGGTGTTTTCTAAATGAGTGCTTTGGATTCCAGGAATTTTATATTGGAAGGAGGCACTATAGCAAGCTTGTTGGGAATAGATCTTGAGTCATCTGTCTAGGGCGTTAGCTTAGCCTTAGAGGCACAAAGAGAACATTACCAGTGGCCTGGATGGGCATCATTCCAACCTTATTGCAATACAAATGTGTCTTCAGCTGTATTTGCTTCGGTGTGTGTGTGTGTGTGTGTGTGTGTGTGTGTGTGTGTGTGTGTGTGTGTGTGTGTGTGTGTACTCCTTTGCTCTGTTCCTGGTACCATGGGCAGTTTAGTTTTCCTCTCGTATCCCATCATCTTCATTCCTTCCACCATCTGCTTACTCCAGGCTAGACTGAGATTGGTCAGGCTGAGGTAAACACTGCATTGAATATTTTCCACAATCAGTTAGAGGTAAACACTGCATTAAATATCTTCCACAATCAGGCTGAGGTAAAAACTGCATTAAATATCTTCCACAATCAGGTAGAAGTCTTCATTTCCCAAAGCCATTCTATCATCAGAAGGAAAGCTCTTTCCATTATCAGCTGTGTTGGAAAGGAGTGTGAATGTGGGATGGACAAGTAAATTTTGAACCATCTAATGTGAGAAAATATGTCCTGGCAGATCCTTTTGTATTGTATGTTAAAATACTAACATATTGCTTCTCCTCCCCACCAGGAGTATCAGGTAAAAATACAGAGAGTTCAGTAAAACTGAAATGTCAGAGAAATGGTAGTCATTTTACAAATACAAACATGTCCCAAATATTGCATGTGACCTATTAATACTAGCAAAAACTTCTTCATGTATCTGAAATTCAACTTTGGCCTCGTGTTTTGTGTTATTTTCTGGGAAGTGGTGCAATTCTATGGCCATAGAAAAGTGTCTGCTTCAGCGTAGTTAGTGGTGATGATTTTAGGGTTATCATTTTAGTTGAAGTAAATTTTAATTGAAATAAAATGTTGACAATAATTTTTTAAAGAATAAAAAGTTAGCATGTACAATACTAACTATGTCAAAGAGAAAATTACTTTGTATATTCTCTTCACATTTTTATCCTTTATAGTTACGGCATTGAAACTGAAACTATATTTTATCCTTTGCTATGTTAACATTGCCTCAAGCAATGTTTTATAATTATTTTAAATATCATCTACAATTTTTAATTTTATTATTTGTTTGTATGTGAGAGAGAGAGAGAGAGAGAGAGAGAGAGAGAGTGTGTGTGTGTGTGTGTATGTGCATGTGTGTGCAGGTTTCTGGGGAGGCCAGAAGAGGTCTTTGAATCCTCTGGAACTGGAGTTTAGTTATAGGAGGCTGTGAGCTTCCTGACTTGGGTGCTGAGAATCAAACTTGGGTCCTCTGGAAAAGCAGCAAGTGTTAACCTCTCTAGCCATCAACCCCACTTTGTAGTTCTTCTCCTGTGCTTATAATCACCTTCAAGGATAGTATAATTTTCTACAGAACAGAATAAAATATTGGAGAAGTTTAAAGTTTCCATTGAAAATCAACTGGTATTCTGATGGGGTTTCCTTTATTTATGACTTGTGGCTTTTCTCTTGGAGCTTTCAATATCCTCTCTTTGCTCTGTATATTTAATAGTATAATATATCATAGGGGTATTATTTTCTGGTCCTATCAACTTGGTATTCTGTGTGGTTCCTGTGTCTGTATGGACATGCCTTTCTTTAATTTGTTGCATCAGAATGCATGCTGATACCTCACATAAACTCTGTTGCCAGCAATCTGCCATCCACACTCTCAAGGCTGGAAACGTCTCACATTCTTCTTGCCCACACAGAGTATTTTGAAACGATAATATTTAGCTATACAACTTTATGATGAGTGGTGCTGGTTTGAAGTCAGACAGACAGTTGCCAGGCAGATGTCCTCATGGAAGTGTTTTTGTTCACAGTGAGCCATATAGAAGGCTATAGGTTTGGAAGAATCATTTGTCACCATTATCATCAGGCAGCCATTTGCAAAGCTCTCTCCATCACAGTATTGTAGCTCCATTTAATTTTATTGTTTAGAGATGACATATTGATTTCATTTTGATTCTGACAGTTTTCACACTATCCTCAAATATTGACCAATTATCAAGGAAAAAAAAAACCTAGTAACTTTACAGTGAAGAAGCTTTGGCCATGTCATCTAAGACAAGTGACCAGTATTACACCACAAGTAATAAGATATTAACCTCCCATGGCCCCTGAGAAAGACAGAATAATCACTTCTTATTCTTAGAACTTAGAACCCCAGTCTAATCATAAGAGTCCATCAAACTCTGAAGGGAAAACATGCTGTAGAATTACAGACCAGCTTCCATCATGAGTGCCAAGGCTGTGAGAAATGAGGCAGGTGGACATGTCCTAGGTGCTAAAGAGAGAAGATAATAAATCCTACCTAAAATTCTGGATTGAATAATGAACAGAAAAATGATGTTGTGGAGAAAACATGTGAAATTGGAATGAAACATGTTGTTTAGGTCATAGTATTGAAATAATGATAGTTTCATTGTTTTAACAATTATACTGTGGTTTCCTAATTTACTACCATTAGTGGATTTATGTGTATGAGATCCCTACACATGAGGACCCTATCAAGGATTTATGTGTTTGAGCTCCCTGTATGTGTATATGTATGTATCTACACATTCATGTGTGCTAATGCAGGTACTAGTGTGCCACATCATATGTTTGGAGGTCAGAGGTCAACCTCGTCTGTCAGTCCTTGCCTTCCCACCTGTTTGAGACAGGGGATTCTCCTATCCCCACTTCCCATCTCCCTTTAGAGGTGCTGGGGTTGCAGACACTTGCGCTATGTATTCAGCCTTTAGGTAGGTTCTGGGGACTCGGAGTCAAATCTTTATGCCTGTACTTTTACCCACCGAGCCATTTTGCAGCTCTGTATAGGAGATTTTAAAAGAAATGATTTGCCCAATTCAGATTATTTCATATATTTATTTGTGTGTGTATGTATGTCCATGTATGTGTGTATGTATATGTGTGTCTACGTGAGCATATGCTCACATGT
Source organism: Lophiomys imhausi (assembly GCA_907164525.1). Classification (NCBI taxonomy): domain Eukaryota; kingdom Metazoa; phylum Chordata; class Mammalia; order Rodentia; family Muridae; genus Lophiomys; species Lophiomys imhausi. Next base: position 12,507,982 of record CAJQZJ010004381.1, on the reverse strand, counting down.
GTGTGTCTATGTGAGCATATCCTCCCATGTAGGTGTGTGTATGTGTGTCTATGTGAGCATTTGCTCACATGTATGTGTATGTGTTTGTGTGTGTCTATGTGCTAGTAAAGAGAGGCCAGAAGAAGGGTTCAGGTGTCATCCTCCATCACTCTTCAAATATTCTTCTAAGACAGGGTCTCTCTCTTGCCTGGATCCCACATTTTCTCAGCTTTCTGGAAGCCAGAAAGCTGCAGTGATTTTCCTGGCTTGATCCTCTACTCCTACTTGAGTTACAAGTCTGCACTGGACACATGGCTTTTTACATGAGTGCTAGGATCCAATTTCCAGTCCTCATGATTGTATGGCAAGAGCTCTTAATCACCAAGCCACATCTGCAGTCTCTAGAAGTTTACAAGAACATATCCACAGTGGTGATTTTCACTGAGCAGTTATTCTGAAGTTAACAGAAAGGTGTTCAACAAGAATTTATTAAGATCATGACAATTGTAATGAAACCAACATTCCATATGGATTAATTTACTTTAAATGATTAGTCCTCTGTTTTATGCCATTTACTTTGTCTTCCTCTTTCTCTCTCCTTTCCTCCACCCTTTCCCTTTTTCTTTCTTCCCTCCTTTCCCCCTCTTTCTCTCTCTCCTTTTCACCTCCTCCCCTTTTCCCCTTCCCAATCTCTTATTCTCCCTCTCCTTCCCTCCCTCCTTTCCTCCTCCTAATTATATATATTTTGAGATAAGACTTTGCTTTGTAGCCTAGGATATGAGCTCAGTGTGAAGCACAGGCTGGCCTCAGGTTCTCATCCTCCCTCCCACCCTCCTGAGTGCCAAGATTATGAACCTGTGCTACCATGCCCTGATCACCTTCCTCTATTTTCTTATTTAAAGCAAAAGTGATTGTAGCAGCAACTGACCAGAATCTTACCACATTAAAGGCATTATTCTAAGTCTTTTATGTGTATCAATTAATTTTCCCCAAACCATATCATAACAGCTAGTTATTTGAAACAATTTATTCAGTTTTTAAAGACTTATTTTATATTTGTGTGTATGTGCACATGTGTGCCCATGTGTGTGCATATGTGTAGGTACCTGATGAGATCAGAAGAGGGCAGATCCCCCTGAGGCTGAAGTCACAGGTGGCTGTGAGCTTCCCTACCATGTGGTGCTGGCAATTAAACTCTAGTGCTGTGGATGAACAGCAAGTGCTCATGACTGCTGGATCTTCTCCCAAGTCTGTCCACAGAAATCACCTGTGTCAGAACTGTTTAAGTTCTTGGATGAGCTCATTTAACTCACAGGTTGCTGTTGTCAACTCTGTCATGAGGAACAGAAGAAAACAAGCCCTAGAGACTTTAAATTACTTCTTAAAGACCATGGGACTCAGGATCAAACAGAATCAAGGTACTGGGAAACAGCTGTTTTATCACTTTATTTTTGACTGTCGTAGGTCTTACTTAATTATGTGTCTGACAAAAGAACACTCCTATGAATTAAAAGTTCTTGTATCAGGGATGCCAGGCATTCAAGATGGGGCTTCAGATCACTAGCATAGAACTGCCAAGGTAATTTAACTTAACAATGTCTTGTCTGTAGATAGTATTTGTTTTTTTCTCTCTCTCTCTGTCTTTCTCTTACACACACACACACACACACACACACACACACACACACACACACAGAGAGAGAGAGAGAGAGAGAGACCAAGAGAGAACTAAAAAGGCAGATAAGGAGAGGATTGTTGCAGCCATTCTGTACCCAAAGGTAGATGTCTAACATTAGAGTCTGACTCTTTGATGACTTAACTGAACAGGAGAACTAATATGGAATCACATACCCCTTTTACTGAAGACAGTTATCTTGCTATCTAAGCCATTTGCAATGTGGGTTTCTAAGAGTCTAAAACACCCTTACATAGACATACTAACTCTTTATTTTAAATATATTGTTTGCATTTTATTTCTTTTGGTTTTTTGTTTTGATTTTGTTTGTTGGTTTGTTTTTTAGACAGGGTCCCATGTAGCCAAGGCTGCCTTCAATCTCAATATTGTAGCAGAGGATGACCTTCAACTTCTGATCCTCCTGCATCCACCTCTCATATGCTGGGATTAGAGTTGTGCAATCACTTCTGGCATTTGTTTTGTTTTTGTTTTTGAATTTTTAAAATTTAAAAACAAGTCTCAACAGATACAAGATAATTGAAATGATACCCTGCATCCAATCTGACTACCAAGGATTAAAAGCTGGATACCAACAACAGAAACAACAGGAAGCTTACAAACTCATGGAAACTGACAATTTGATATTGAATGAAAACTAGGTCAAGACAGAAATTAAGAAAGAAATTTAAAGTCTTTTAGAATTGAATGAAAATAAAAACACAACATATCCAAACTTTTGGGACACAATGAAGGCAGTAATAAGAGGCAAGTTCGTAACACTAAGAGCCTACATTAAAAAAAATTAGAGAGATCACATATTAGCAACTTAACGGCACACCTGAAAGTCCTAGGACAAAAAGAAGAAATAACATCCAAAAGGAGTATATGGCAAGAAATAATCAAATTTGGGATGTAAGTAATAACATAGAAACAACAGCAACAGCTAAAACAATACAAAGAATTAATGGAATTAGTTGGTTCTTTGATGAACCTTAGCCAGAAAGCAAAGACTTGTAATGTTTTCCTACCATCACTCCTTGGCATCTAAGTACCAAGGTACTTGGATTGTATTGTGCTAGATTGTTTGCTATTTGAGTTGCTGGTTTAGTTTAATAAAGAATTATGATATGAATTTTAATTAATACAGAATTTCCAAGAATTTCTGAAATGAATGTAAATATACCGCTGCCATTTTGTAATACATATTTATGTGAAGCAGGAATCTCAGCACTGATTATTACAAAATCAAAATATTAGTCAACTCTGAAAAATGTTGAAGAGTCTCAATGCCCTGCAGTATCATGTATTCCAGTCAAGATTTATTCTTCATATAAAAACAGAGACCATAATCTCATTAGTATGCAAAGTTGCTTTCATCTTTAATAAATAGTAGAACTTATAGATAGTAAAGAACTGCTTTAAAACGTAGAGAGCTGCGAAGTGCCGCGCCCTAAAGATGGCGCTGGTCTCCGCCTTCCACCAGCCCGACGGTGAGCGCTCTCTATGATAATAAGTTCATATTTGGCAAAGACCGCTGATCTGGCTTGCTTCCACATACATGGGCCTCTAAGATAGCACCACTTGGCTTTACTTGACTGGCTGTTCATTTAGTATTTAGCCTGTGGGTTGGGTCTGCCCAGACATTCGGAATTCGGAAGACTGTTTTCAAGGGACCTGAATAAACTGCTGGAGAAGAGTTTTATGAGTTGCGTCATTCCTTGCTGGACAAGGGGGGACGCGACATTAAAATAAGTTTCTTGGGGCTGGAGAGATGCTCAGTAAATAAGAGCACTTGTTGCCACAGTAGAGGACCCATGTTCAGTCCCCAGCTCCCACAGGGTGGGTCACAAGCATCCATAACTGCAGTTCCAGGGGACTTGACATACTCTTCTGGCTTTTCCAGGCACCAGACATGGACAATGTGCACACACATATATATGCAGGCAAATATCCATACACATAAGAATCTAAAATCTTTAAAAAATTTATTATCAATAATTGATTTTATATGTGCTTTATATAACCAAACACCAAAGGTTACATAAAAATTTCTTGGGCAGGTGCTCTAGAGATGGCTCAGTGGTTAAGAGCACTTGCTGCTCATCCAGAGGACTTGAGTTCAGTTCCCAGCACCCACCTTCTGTAACTCCAGCTCCAGGGAATCTGACTCCCTTCTTTGGTCCCCATGGGCACTACACTCTTGCACATATTCTCATACATAGATATTCATGCACACATAATTAAAAATAAAATACATCTTTAGAAAATTCTTGAGTGAAAAGGGGTTATCAATAGGAAAAGATTATGAAGTCCTGGCTTAGATAACAAGGAATCAGGATCGCCTCTAGCCCTGGGAGATAAAAAGAGATCTGGAAGTGACAGCAATCAAGCTGCTCCAAAGGTCAAGCTCTGTCCCTTCTGATAAACTTATAGGATTCTTATTCTATCCCTAGTGGGATGGGAATGGTGTGGAAATGGTAGAAGACATTCTATTGATTGCCTTTGGATGTTTGCCTTGCCATGGAGTTAGGGTGGGGCACATAGCTAGGCACAGTTTTGCTGGAAAGCCACACTATTTCCAGCCCCTGAGTTTATGAAGCAAGTTTCTTTTTCTTTCTTGAGACAAAGTCTCACTATGTAGCCCTGACTGGCCTGGAACTCATTATGTCACCCATGCTTGCCTTGGACACACAATCATCTGCCTGCCTCTGCCACCATGCCCAGGCCCAGCAACGAAGCAATTTTAAATGGAACCATGTGTTCACTCAGAAGCAAAGTGTTGAAATCCATTGGTGGTGTCTACCACTTGAGCTTTGAAACTATTTGGCAGCCCTGATGTTGGGTTCTCCACCAACATTTATGGAAGAGAAAAAATGATATGGGGTGGACCACTTTGCTGCATATTATCCAAGCACAGAACATAGTAATTCTACCTTTCTCCCCGTTCCAGGAGGACTGAGAATGTGCACCTGGATTCCCAATGGTTTCATCTTCCTTCTGTTGCCGATGTCCAGGTCTGCCTTAGGCAGAACAGCAGCTTGGCACTGTGTGTTCTATGTGAAGCCCAAATACCTACTGCAGTTCTTGACATATTCCAGAGAGAGAGAGAGCAATTACAGTAGTTGGCCAAGCTATCTTCATAGGTTGTCTTCTTTACTGACTAATGTTGAATCCAAAGTCTATGAGCAGGAAGTCAGGAAAGAGCCAGTTTGGGAACCCCACAAACCCATGGTGAAACCTTTATTTTGTTTTATTCTTATAACCTTGATGAAAAGGGCACAGAAACCAAGGCCCTATACCGTACTGCTGAACAAAAGCACACCTAGGGGTTGGGAGATTATTCAGTTGGTAAAACACTTTGCTTTGCAAGCATGGAATGGCTGTCTGATACGGTTGTGGCTTGTTATCCTAGCACTTGGGAAAGAAGAGGGGGAAGGGTCCCTGGAATTTCGGACTTGCTGACTGGCCACTAATCACAAGTGATTAGCGAGCTGTAGGTCAATAAGAGACCTTGTCTCAAAGGAGGTGTACCTGAGGATGTCAGCGGAGGTTGCCCTTTGACCTCTGCAACACACACAGACACACACACATAGACACAGACGCACACGCACACACACTAAACCAACCGGGAAATGGTGAACAGAAGCAGGTCCAGTTGTCGACAAACATCAATGAGGTAAACTGAATTAGCAAAGCATGTTTATATATTTACAAAATGGCTGCCTCCCTCCACCTCTGTGGGGCAGGGGATCCTTCCATTCTGTCCCAAGGGAAAACACAGTCAGAGTAGGATTCTGGGAAATGTAGTCTGGTCTCTCCAAGTTAGCACAGTTCAAAATGGTGCTGAGAAAAACCCTTCTAGAGCCCTTCCTCTGCAATCCTACAGTTGTGACTTGTACCCCAGAAAGTAAAATTGGTCTTTGAAGGAATGCCATTGTCCCCACCTCCTGTTGCTTTCTGCTCCTCCTGGTGGACCCATACTTACCTTATTTAGTTCAGGTCCTTTGACAGGCAAACAGCAGTTAAGTATGCAAGAAGTTAATTAGAGGGAAAGCCTGTGAGAGGACCTTAGAAGGAACCTGAGGGAAGGAGTGAAAGTAATCAGGTCACATTTCAAGTCTGACACAGGAAAAGGAAGGTGCGAAAGTTTAGTAGGAGTGATTCAGACTGGTGTAAGGCCACCTGGAGAGTCGTCCCGTATTTCCTGGAGATTTCCTGCAGACCTGCCTCAGTATTCTAGCTATGTCTGGTGGCTGACAGCAACCTGTGGCCGGTAAGAAAATGTGGTGCAGAGGACTGACTGTGACTCATTCAGTCTTGGCTGTCAGTGATTTTTTTTTTTTTTTTCATTTCTTGCTCTGAACAAGATAGACCTAGCTTACCTTCCTCTTTTGGAGGGTGGAAGTAACTATATTGAGGCCAGACCCTTTGTTGATGAGAATAATAGAAGGGGAAGGCAGTTGTGGGGTGTTGAATAGCGTAAGATGAAGTTGCTGCTGTACCCATAAAAATGATTCAACCTGCGATTGGAGAGATGGTGCAGTGGTTGTGAGCCTTGTTGTTCTTGCAGAGTGTTAGGTCCAAACTGAGCCTCCAAAATGGCAGTGTTGGTGTCAGTGTCCTAAACAGCACTCTGGTGAGGCAAACAGAAGGAAGCTCAGCATTCCTCAGGAAATCTCATAAGTCAGGTTTCTGTTGACCAGGAAAACCACTACCTCCTGTATCTGCCCCAGGGTCAACTACCTCAGGCAAGGATATGTAGTCCCCAATTAATCTTAACAGCCTGACTGTTGAGAAAAACCTGCCTGTTTTTTCTGCCTAGCTGCTGCTCTCCACTCTTGAGAGATAGCCCTGCAGTTTTATTCACCAAATAAACTTTTCTTTCTACCCACGAACTGGTCCCTCACTCACACGGAGTTTGGTTCCCAGCACCCATGTGGCAATCACCTATAACCCTAGCTCCAAGAAATACAATGCCCTCTTCTGGACTCTCTCTCTCTCTCTCTCTCTCTCTCTCTCTCTCTCTCTCTCTCTCGTGTGTGTGTGTGTGTGTGTGTGTGTGTGTGTACGCACACACACAATCTTCAAAGTTAGCTTTACAAAAGGGAATGAGTTCTAACTTATTCCAGATGTCTGCTAATTTAGTACACATTTCTTAGCAAAACAAGACACATAGCCTGGGAAATTCTGTTGTGAAGAGGGTAAGTCTAGGATTTGCTGGAGTTAGAAATTTGTAAAATATAGGCTGAGACATTTTCCATAGCCTTTTATTCCTATTCTCTTGAGAAATCAAGTAGAAGCATTTGTAACAAATGGATGTAATTATATATATATATATATATATAAATGTATATATGTATGTATGTATATGTAAATGTATATATATATATGTATGTATGTATATGTATATATATTTCATAGACATTGGAAAGTTAAGGATTCATTAAAATGCTAACTCTTGGAATGCAAAGATTTTTCTTTCTCCTGATACCACATGACACCCAGGGTATAGCCACACAGAACAGGACTTAGAAGATTTTTAGTGACAAGTCTCTTGAGTTTTGAGTTTCTTTTCTACAACTACATAGCAGCTAAAACTATAAAATAAAATAAATACTGTTCCCTTGGAGGCAGCGGATGGGGTCGAACACAGTACTAGTTTACCACAGCCTGTTACCACTGTCTTGTGTTAACAGCAAAAAAACATTTCCCAATAAGAACAGAGGACACTTGGACAATTCTACTTCTCTGATGCTCAGCAGAGTTTTCTAGTGAAAACACAGAACCCGGTGGGATTACAATCCAATGTAAAGGATGCACCATATGTTCTTCTGTCAGTCTTTGTTCTCAATTTCTTGTCAGATGATACACGTTTAATAAGCATTCATAGAATTATTTTTTAAACTAAAAAATAACAGGACTGGTCTGTTAGATCAGTGAAGCCTGTATAGTATCTAGTATGTATCTGTTTAAGGATCATCAAGAATTCCCCTCTTCAGCTAGCAATAATGGTGCATGCCTTTAATACCATCACTTGGGAGGCAGAGGCAGGTAGATCTCTGTGAGCTGAAGTCCAGCCTGGTCAACATAGTGAGTTCCAGGACAGTCAGAGTTACATAGTAAGACACTGTCTCAAAAACAAACAAACAAACAAATCTCCCTCTAGTCTCCCTGCCTAACAGGAACACTCAAAGACACATTTTCTTTATCTCTTGCTAAGCCACATAAGAGGATCAAAAGTCCTTTGTGATTCGAGCTCCAGGAAAACATCCCTTTTGGAAGTTTATAGGTGAGTAAACCCCACATGCTACTTAGGACACTGACCTCCTACTCCGTCTTTCAGGTACTGAAAGGCAATTTTTTCCTGGCTTGGGCACTAGTTGTCTTGGAAAAAAACCAACCACAACAACCTTGTTTTTCTCCTAATTTAGAGCAGTCCCCAGGGCTTAGGGCTGTTTTCTGGAGCTTGGTAAACAATCTGTTCTGACACATTGCAGTTGCAACAGCTTCACATGGGGATCCTCACCAGGTCTAAAGACTGAGAAGTGAATTCATTAACATCTCCCAGGCAGAGCCCTGCTCTGTCAGGGAGTAAGAGGAGGAGAACGCCAGAAACAGGCTGAGAACCTCCAGCTCGAATGAGTTGGCAAGCAAAGCTTTATGGTCTGTCTTTTGTGGTGGTGTCTCTCTCTACACTGCTTCTAATGCTTTGTCCTTCATAACTAGGCCCATCAGTTTTGTCCAACATACCATCAGGGGTTCCTGAATGTGCTGGCTTGACTCCAGCTGTTGTTATGAGTACCGTAACCAAATACTGCTTGAGGAAGACAGGATTGATTTCATCTTATACTTTACATTGAGGAAAGTCAGGGCAGACATTCAAGCAGGAGTAGAGGCAGGAACCATGGAGGAAAACTGCTTTCTAGTTTGCTCTGGGCTCATGTCAGTCACCTGTCTTACATGGCCCGGGCCTGCCTGCCCAGGGACAGCACTCTCCTCGGTGGACTTGACCCTCCCACATCATCTAGCAACTGAGAAACCACCCAACAGACATGACCAGAAGGTCATCTGAAGGACGCTATTTCTCAATCAATGTCCGATCTTCCTAGCTGTGTCAAGAGGACAACCAAGATTAACAGTCACTCTGAGGTAGGTTCCATTAACTATCTATCTCATAAATAGCCACTGCTTAGTGTCTATCTACAACTTATACATCTCTGACCCCTTCATTTTTAGCCACAGCATCTGAAGGTCTAATATCCTGACTGACTTGAACTTGGATCTGTTGGATGGCCTACAATATGATTAAGCTAATGGTTTTCAGATGGAAGATCATGCTGGATTGTCTGGTATATTAGTTACTTTTTCAATTGCTGTGACCAAATATACAAGAAGAAACAACTTTATGGAAGGGTTTATTATTGGCTCATGACTTGGGAAGCCATTCCATCATGATGGAGAAGGCAGGGCAGGGCAGGGGAGGGGCTCTCAGCTGTGGTCCTGGAGTGAGTGTGAGGTTGCTTGCTTACATCTGTGTGGACCAAGAATCAAAGACCAGACATTAAGCACAGATGGACTTCCTCCAGTGAAGCATTACCTTGGAAGGATTCTACAACCTCCCCAAATAGTGCTCCCATCTGGGGACCAAGTATTCAAGTACATACATAAGCCTGTGGGGGACACTTTACATTTAAGTCACAACATCTGGGTAGACTAAATGCAATCATGTGGTCCTCTATAAGGAGGCAGAGGGAGGTTTAAAAGATGACATACAGGAGCGAAGGCAATGTGAGAATGAACATCAAGATTTGTGAGTCTTCACCTTGAGGACTAGGATGATATAATGATAAACCAACAAACAACACAGCCACAAGAAGATGAAAGAGGCAAGAAATAGTTCGAAGCCTCAGATTCAAAGGGAAGAAAACCCTATTGACACCTTGAATTCAGATGCATGCCCTCTAGAAATGTTCGGAAATAAATTTATGCTGTTTTTAGGCACCCAGTTTATGGTAAATTGTCACAGCAGCAGTCGAGAGAACTAAAATAACATTTCTCCCCTAATTGTATCAGCCTTTCAGCTAGCTTCCTGGAGACCAGCGCTCGCTAACCCACCCCGAATGCAAGCCATTCCTAAACATCTTTGCATACTGTTTTCAGAACTTTATATGATCTGGTCCTCTGCTACTGGCATGCCTTCAGTTTCCATAAATAGTGGATGGTTATAACAGTAATCACTTTATGCTTTTGATGTGCTAAGTATTGTGTTGAACCATTTATTGGTAATGTTCTATTTCATTCTTGCAGAAACACAGGGGCTAGCACTGTATGATTAATTCAATGGTGAAGAAATTGAGACCTAAAGAACAACAACAACAAAAAAAAACCCACCACAAAAACAAAACAAAACAAAAAACTGAAGATGGTTCCATGCTTCCACCAGCTATACTCCTTTTCTTATTGTTACAAAACATCTGACAGATGCAAACTAAGGGAGGAAGGGTTTATTTTGGCTATTTTCCCCTTTCAGTTTGAGAGGGTTCAGCCCATGGTTTCCTGGAAAAACATTATGGCAGTGAGTGTGGAACAAGAACTTCTTTGCCTCATATTAGACAAGAAACAGCAAAGAAGGGAGTAGGGACCAGGCATAGCCTTCAGACACTTCCAATGACCCACTTTTCCAAGTTGGCTCAGCCTTCTGAAGTTTCCCAAAATAGCACCACCATCTGGAGACCAAGAACTTTGCATGAGCCAATGAGGAACGTTTCATAGTCAAACTTTAAAATCATTCTTGTTCTCAGTCCTACCTGCTTTTCCAAAACCTACCACCCTTTTCTGGAATCAGAGTATGGACCACTTTCTTTGCAAATTAAATTCTTAACAATAAAATGCCTTCTGGAGAGTTATATTAATTATTTTTCTTGTTACTGTGACAAAACACCAACAATAAGCCTCTTAGGGGAAGAAGGTGGTATTTTGGCTCACAGTTCAAGGGCATACATGGCAGCAGGAGCTCCAGATGGTTGGCTTCATCATATTCCAGTTAGGAAGCAGAAAATGGAGATTGCTGGTGCTCAGCTAACTTTATCCTTTTTGCGCAGCACAAGACCCAAGTCCAGAGTGCTTTTACGGTGGGTCTTCGAACTTCACTGAACCTAATGATACTAATGCCATATAGGCATATCTCCCCAGAGATTCTAGATCCTGTCAAATTAATAATATTAACATCACAGAAGATAATAACATGGCTTGAATGGGAGATCCTCCCATACACTCTTGTGTTTGAAGAACTGGTCCCCAACTGGTAGTAGCATCTATGAGGTAAGAATTAGTCAAAGGACGTAGGCCGTTGGGGACAGGTCCTTGAGGGGTATATTATTCTTGGTCCTTTCCTATCACATTCTCAATGTTTTTCTGGTCTCATTGTGGTACAAGGTGCTCTACCATATGCTACTGTCATCATGCAGCTCCCCAGTGATGAACTAATCCTCTGAAACTGTGAGCCAAAATAAAACCTTCCTCACACTGATTCTGTTAGGTATTTTTTTATCACAGTGATACTATAATAAAGCAAGAAGTGCTGGGTGTGATGTTGCACACCTTTAATCCCAGCACTTGGGAGGCAGAGGCAGGTGGATCTCTGTGAGTTCAAGGCCAGCCTGGTCTACAAAGTGAGTCCAGGACAGCCAGGGCTGATACATAGAGAAACCCTGTCTTGAATAAAAAAACAAACAAACAAAAAAAGCAAGATGTTTCTTCTTGATTCTTTAAGGATTTTCCATTCACTATAATATATCTATAGCTATATATCTCAAGATCATAAAAATATATTTGTATATCTTGCCTATATCATACCTATAAGGGTGTAGGAAGAACAAAGCCTGCTGTTGAGCAGGAACAAGAACTGTTGATAAACAGTGGGCATGTGAGGCTGGGCTTCCACATACAGCTGGCCTGAGACATGCCCGGACATGCCTGGTCATGCCTGGCTTGAGACCTGCCTGCACATGCCAGGAGACTGATGACACCACATCAGACACAAGCCAATGAGGAAGAGCCATAGCAGCAGCTTGCAGCCCTGGAGCCAGTGGGATGCTGGGCAGAGGGTATAAAAGGGGCATTCTCTTCCTGGAATAAATGAGTCTGCTTCTGCCTCTTGCCTGACTCCTGGAGTCTGTCGTTGACTCTTTGCTATCTTGCTTTCATCCCCAAGGGTCCAGAGTTGAGGTTACTGCAACATAAGGGATTATCATCATTAGGTTCATTGACGTTGGAAGACCCACTGTAAAAGTAGACAGCACTCTGAGCTTAGGTCTTGGGCTGCTTAAAAAGGATCAAGCTAGCTAAGCACCAGCAATCTCCATTCTCTGCTTCCTAACTGTGGAATGTGATGCAGCCAACCATCTGGAGCTCCTGCTGCCATGACTTCCCTGCCATGATGGACTACAGTATATTTATATATGACAAGATCATGCAAAGTTTTGAAGAAAATATGCAAAGATATTTAGGAAAGTTTTGTATTCAGGGTCGGTTAGAGAGGAGAGAACTAGTCTCCAGGAAACTAGCTGAAAAGCTAATACAATCAGGTGAGAAGTGGGTGTGTGTGCACAAATACACATACAAACAAACAGAAGCAATTAAAGAAGAAAACAAACTCCACAATATTCCAGCCTTTCTTTTTTGTTTGTTTTTCTCCTAAGCATAAGTAAAAAGACGGTCTTAGTATTCTGTTAATAATATTTTATGGCATGCTTTTGGCTCAGAAACACAGCCCTCCTCAAGTTACATGTATGTCAGTTTCCTAAGTAGATTTTAAACCTAGCATGCAGAAGTTACGTTGTCTCCTTTTTTCCCCACATGTCTTAGAGTATATGATCTACATGGTACAGGGTACTTCTTCAGTAAACGCCCGAATTAACTGATCAGAAACAGTGTTCCTTAGCCAATATATATTACTAAGTGGAAACAAGTTTCTCTGGCTCTTTATTTAACAATAAACAGGATTTGAAAATTAAGAATACTCAATTCAGTCTCAGTTTTAGTTGGAAAAACCTGCTGAACTTGGAGACAGAAGATCATGCCTCTCCCTTCTGTCTAAGTATTGGGAAATCACTTAAAGCCCTCAGCTCATTTTTCTAAATGAACTGGTGGAAAATGTATGCTTGTTGCCTTATACATTTCTTACCTCTTCCAAGAGTGTGTGAGAACCAAGTGAGATGATGTTCAAATGAGAGAATACACGCAACACTCTATAAATGAGACTGTATGTTATCATCCCTCTTTCTAACCTTGCTATATTGGGTGGACTGTGCTCTGATCATGCTTACAATCTGTCCCAACCATTGATCACATTCCACTTCTTGGTAACATCATGTAAGAATTTAAACATTAAGTATTCAATTTTTATTAGTTTTAAGTAATTTTGTGTTTTAAAAAATGTGTGTGTGTATGCATGTACATGTGTGTATGTGCATACCACATGTGTGCAGGTACCTATAAAGGTTAGAAGGGGGTGTCACATCTGGTGTTGGAGTTATAGGCAGTTGTAATCTGTGTATGTAGGGTGCTGAGAGCTGAACTCAGGTCATCTGAAAGAACAAGTGTTTTTAATTCTGAACCATCCCTCCAGTCCCTAAAATATTAGTTGGGTGCTTACCGCTCTTCCACTTATGTTGGACACATGAATTTCAGATAAACAATGAAAATGTCTTAGGGTAAATATTCTCCACACAATATTTGGGACATATATTTAAAATATCCTTTATTTGAAATTCAGAATTGGTTGTTTGTTGGCTCTGTACTTTTGTTTGTTCAGTTTGACAGTTTTACTAATCAGAAATTTGGATAGAAAAAGATTTGAGCCATTGCTCTTTGTCTTAGCTCCCTGACTCATTTTGGAGAAGGGATGTTGTGTATCTAGACCAGGCTGGTCTAGAACTCACTACTCAGCTGAGAACGTCCTTGGACTCCTGATCCTCCTGCCTCCCTTTCCCAAGTTCTGGAATTATAAGAGTGCACCACCATGTTTGGCTAAGATGAAACCTAAACTATTTCTGAACGACTCCCTGTTTGCCTACTGGTATTGGCCACTACAGTTGGTTCAAAACTCTTAAGGATGATACACCTTTATCTTAACTCTCACTGTGGAGTCTGATTTGGTTTCTTTGGAAATCATTACATTTTCTATCCTTCTTCATACTGTAGAGATTTTTTTATTTATTTTTGTAACATGGAATATTTCCAACAAAATATTTTTAGGATTTCGTTCAAGGCTCTCCCAAAGCTTGAGAAACTCCTGACTTTATAGCATATTCTGGCAACTAGCTTTCCAGATTTATCTTCAGCTCTCCTACCCCTGTATTTCCTGTCTGAGTATAAAGTTGTTGAGAATATCAGATGTGTATTTATGCCTATGAATATGTAATCTGCAGAATAGTGGGGGGTGTGTGTGAAGAAATACTGGCTGTAAATGATTGCGTTGGGGCTGAATGTTAGGATTGGTCACAGATTTTTAAAATCTCATGCATAATATAATTAAAACAACATACAATTGTTGGAGAAAAAAAACCCTCAGAAATAAAGGTAATCTCTTTGATGAAGGTACTCTGTGATTAGTTCTCTTACTTAAGGAGTGCTAACCAGAATGAAAGCATGGACCTTGATTTCAAGGAACAGCCAGATGAGGGGCAGCTTTTAAAAATTAACCTCAATCCCTTCTATGAAAAATACACTGCAGAAAAAAATTTAATTAAGAAACACACACTAATAGGATTTTAGTTATTCAGAAGCAGGGTGAAACTTGTGTTTCATTTTGTCACCCTTGCTGAGAAGCCTGGGAGCATGAGAAAATAATTTTTCCCACTTTGCAATGAATGACAACAAGGGACCCCCCGCTGTTCAGAAGAGCAATGCTCTAGCATTTGACAGGGGCAATATGCCAATGAGGGCTCCTTGGATTAGGTCCAGAGAGACTGCCCCAAGAAGGAGTCATGAAGAGTGATTGACTCCGAGGCCAGGGCATGTTGTAGAAGGAATGCAATGCCCTTTGATGTGGGCCTGCAACCAGGTACAAACTGTCTCAAAACAATCACAATCTAACTTTGCTGGGTAGCTTGGCTCTGAGGCCTCCAACCCTGTGCAGAGCCAAGAGTTCATCTCCTGTCAGTTTCTTACCCATCTCTCCCAGATCTTCTGTAATTGTGGCAAATAATTTACACATCTCAAACAGCTCTAGAGGAGTTGTGAAGATTTTTTTTTCTTGGCTGATTATATTTTAGCTCAAACTTGTTTTCTTTAGGGCATTAAAATAGTCTTTGAATTACCAAATTGGAGTTCTTAAGTTCAATCACACTTAAGGTGATTCTAATTAGTTTCCTAACTTTCTTGTCTTCCTTTATCTACTTATTAATATTTATCCAACCACTCGTGTCTCCCTTGCCATCTGCTTTCCCATGAGGTTTGCTAAGAATTAAGCAACAGAAATAAGAGGCAAGCCCTCAGTTTTCAAGAATATTATTTGGAATTATTTTCTTCACTTGAACTTGGTTCAGCACCATCCTGGATGTTTAACTCTCAGAAAACAGTTGTTACCCCAAGGAAGCTCTCACAAGTCTCTCTCACAATTCAAAGGTCATGTGGCTTGAAGGAAAGGTTTTCCTTCCCTGGTGGTAAAAAGCTTGCTTAACATATGTGAAACTCTTGAGTTCAATGTTTAATGCTACAAAAAAGGTATAGGTGAGTTTTAATAATTTCCCTACCTTATTATGTGGAATAAACAACTTAATAATTGATTTTGGTTTGGAGAGAATACGTGAATTATATGACCCTAGATTACTTTAATATTGATTACTGTCTTTCTTCCCATTCCCTTATCTGTGCTTGTTCCTTGTAGCCACCCCTGACATGGTGATCACCACATAAGGGGGTTCTCAGGGAAAGGTGAGTGTGCTGGCCACCAGACTCTCCAGCCTTCACTCAGAAGACAACAGACTCGACAGGGGTGATGTCTAATCATTTCTCATTTTTTTTTTTTTTGGTTTTTCGAGACAGGGTCTCTCTGTGTATCCTTGGCTGTCCTGGACTCACTTTGTAGACCAGGCTGGCCTCGAACTCACAGTGATCTGCCTGCCTCTGCCTCCCAAGTGCTGGGATTAAAGGCGTGCGCCACCACCGCCCGGCTTTCATTTCTCATTTTTAATGTTTTGTCCCCTAGCTTTTATACAAAACCAAATGAGTGTTTCCACATGAGGCTATGTGGGCCTATCACATTAAAGGTCATCCTATCACACCACATAGCACAAGCCTGGTAACATGGTGATCACGCACTGATCAGGAGCACAGAAGTCTTGTTCAACCAATCAGCTATACCCATAATCGGGCTTCAACTCCGCCCTGGCATTTTCCGGTGGCACCATCTTAGATATCTCCCACAAGTTACTTTCAAACGACCCCCCCCAAAAAATCACCTACCCCACCTTTTGGGAATGGGGCGTTGCTCTTTTAAAATTAAGCATGGGTCTTAAAGAAAGCCCATAATCATGTTTCTCCATGGTTTCTGCTTTAAGATCCTGCTTGAATTCCTAGATGGACTTCTCTTAGCAATACACCATAACTTATAAGATGGAATAAACCCTTTCCTCCTGTGAGTTACCTTTGGTCATGGAGTTTTACCACAGCAATACATGGTTCCAGTACTAGTTACTTTTCTGATTTCATGACCTGATGAAAACAACTTAAGGAAATACGAGTTTATTCCAGCTCACAGTTTGGGGTACAGTCCACCATGATGAGAAGGGACATGACAGCAGCAGGAACTGGTCGCATCGTATCCCAAGTCAGGAAGCAGATAGCAGAGGTCAACATTGGCTGGTCATTCCTTAGGCTCTGTCCACCTTGGTTTCTTGGGACAGGGTCTCTCAGTGGCCTGGAGCTCTGATTAGGTTAGGCTGCCTGACCAGTGAGCTCTCTAGGGGTCCACCATTCTTTGCCTCCCCACTACTGGGATTATGTGGGTACACCTCCGCATGCTTTTAAAATATACATCTGGGAATCCCTCTTGGGTTCTTTTCTTGCACAGTAGGACTTTTACTGACTTCCCCAACCACCCCTTAGTTCCTTTGAAGCAAAGTTTCACTATGTAGCCCAAGTTGGCTTCACCATCACTATCCTCCTGGTGCAGGAATGCAGCCATGTACCACCATGCCTGATATAAATGTGTATAGTAGTGTTAAAAGGAAATATTTGAATGTCTAACAAGAAAAACACGATTATATATTTTATAATCTATCCATAGAATGAAGTGTTATACAACTATTAATGTATTTAATAAGTTTTAGTAACATGATAAAACACATTAAATGGGAAAAATGGGAAGTAAGTCTCAATCCAATATGATTACAACTCTGCTAAAACATGCACAAGATAAACTGGAAGGGGATTTATCAAAACATTAATGGCATTATCATTGTACTTGGGGACAATGGGTGGCATTTTCCTTTATGTGTCTCAATATTAAAAAACAGTTAATTATGACCATATTTCTTCTTTCTACACTCTTTCTTTCCTTTTTATTCTTGTTTGAGCTAGGTCTCACATTAGTCTACTCCAAAGACCTGACTTTGTAGTCAAAGCTGGCCTTGAGTTCATGATGACTCTCCTACCTTGACCTCTCAAGCACTGAGATTACAGGTATGAGCCACAACGCCTGGATTTAAAATATTTTTTATTTACCTGTGGGGCTGTGGTTGTGTGTGCACATGTGCCATAGCACAAGTGTGGTGTTCTGACCAGTCTTATGTCAACTTGACACATAAAACTATAGTTTTCTGAATGGAGATGTCAATTGAGAAAATGCCTCCATAAGATCTGGCTTGTAAGGCATTTTCTTAATTAGTGATTTATTCAGGAGGGCCTAGCCCATTGTGAGTGGTGCCATCCCTGGGCTATAAGAAAGCAGACTGAGGGCTGGAGAGATGGCTCAGCGGTTGAGAGCACTGGCTGCTCTTCCAGAGGTCATGAGTTCAATTCCCAGCAACCACATGGTGGCTCACAACCATCCATAATGAAATCTGGTGCCCTCTTCTGGCCTGCAGATATACCTGCAGACAGAACACTGTATACATAATAAATAAATCTTTAAAAAAAAAAAAAAGAAAGCAGACTGAGCAAGTCATGGGGAGCAAGCCAGTAAGCAGCACTCCTCCATGGCCTCTGCATCAGCTCCCACCTCCAGGTTCCTGCCCTGTTTGAGTCCCTGTCCTAACTTCCTTCAGTGATGGAAGCATAAGCCAAATACAAAAACAAACAAAAACTGAATGTTAAAAAGAGCTTAGCAAGCTGTTCTGTAGTAGCTTGGGAGACAAAAATGTTGAGAGCAGGGCAGATGATTGAGGCCTGGCTTGTGAAATTTCAGAGGGGAGCAAAGACTCTACTGGGCTTTTTCTGTGAAGAATCTGTGATTAGCTGGGGCTAAAGAATTAGCTATGGCTAACAAGATACCAGACCTACGAATGTGAAACCTTTGCTTTGCTGGGATACTTGATGCTGGATATCTGGAGCTAAGACATTTGTGGTGGTTAAGAAGAGACTGTCATCATTGAGGTGAAATCTTGTAGAAAGTGTTTCCTCAGAGCCAACACACAGAAGCTGTGTTCTGGGAGCGGACGAGGTTTTACCTCATATTGGCTGCTGAATGTGGTAGTGTAGGAGTCAGATTGTATTGTTTTTGAAAGCATGAAGGGGGTCATGGAGAGCAGCTGAGGCTTGCCACTGTAAGGGGCCAGGAGAGCGTTAGCACATTCATTAACACTTCATTGGTGAAGGTACAGCACTCAGTGGCAGCTGAAGGCCCAGGACTGAAGGGGTGGTGAAAAGAAATAGAGGCTTGTATAAGGAGATAGATTAATATAAATTAGATTTAGTAAATATCTAGGGGTTTCTGATACAGTCTCTTAATCCGGGGCATGAAGATCAACTTAGCTGTGGGCAATTAGTTTATCAGCTTATGGATTAAAAACAAGGAGGAAGTCAGGCGAAACCGAGGAGAGTCTCTATGGACTAACAACAAGGTTTATGGCTTGGCATTGTTTTCAGCTGCTAAGTGGACAGAACCCAGATTAAGCTGAAGCAGGTGCAACAAGGAGAGATCCTATTTAAGGACAAGTGGATGGAGCCAAGAGGGCCCCATGCTAGAGAGCTCCGATGCCAACGAGTTCTCACGCTAGAAAGGACAACGAGTAGTTTGTATCGTCTGATGGAAAAAGTGCTGGTGGACTGATGGCCAGATCTCCCTGAGGAAGAAAGAAGCTGGTGAGCAGAAAAAGCCTCAGCAAGACAGCAAAAAGCCAAGGACTAAACCCTGTGGCTCAGCTTTTGCCTAGAGGGGTTTGACCTGTCAGAACAGTGGCCTGAACAAAACTGTGGCCAGCTTTAAAGACTGAGGGCACAGCGGCAGAGTTGCTGATTCAAAGGAAATAAGTTGGCTTACAGACGGCTGAGGTCTCCCAGAGAGAAGAAAGCCTCAAGCATTATTTAAGGTGAAGTCCCCATAGCCAATTTACCCTGACGGATCTACGTCTGAGATATTCCAGAAGAAAGACTGCTAAGTGCATTAAAGGGTCTACCACAGAGACTGTGTTCCTGACGACTGAGGACCTGCCCCAGAGACTGTATCCATCTAAAAGGTTAAGAAAATAGTTGTAATAGTTATCAGCTCCTGCCTCCAGGTTCCTGCCCTGTTTGAGTTCCTGTCCTGACTTCCTCCAATGATGAACAGTGATATGGAACTATAAGCCAAGTAAATCTTTTCCTCCCCAACTTGCTTTTTTGGTCATGATATTTTATCACAGCAATAGAAACCCTGACTAAGTTGTGGTCAGAGAAAAACTTGTGGAGTCATTTCTCTCTGTTAATTATGTAGGTTCCTTTGAACTCAGGTTATCAGGATTGACAGCAAACACTTTTACCTACTGATTCATCTTGCCCAGCTCTTGTAAGATTGGGTCTCATAATATATCCCTGGCTTTTCCTGTAGATCAAGTAGACTTTCAATTTGTGACAACTCTTCTGGTTCTACCTACTGGATGCTGAATTATGGGTGGGGTATGTTTCTAATGAGATAATAAAAGCTTATAAATAAAACATAAGAACTTTCATTAGAGTGTTAAAAAAGGAAACATATGCCTAAAAGATCATCTATGACTATTAGAAAGTTTTATTGACCCTGATGATAAAATAGAAGCGGCCATGTTTAATTCTAGCCATGTTAATATTGGTTACATTTGCAAAGATGTGTATACCATCTTGCAAATCATTCTGTCTGCATCTATCATTTCATTTGATTTTTTTGTTACTATGGCTTTTGTTTTATTTTTATGTATATAGGTGCATTGTTTTCCTGAATTAAGTGTTCCGTATGTATGAAGCAAGAAGAGGGTATTGAGTTTTCTGGAATGGGAATTATATAAGGTCATGAGCTGCCATGTGGTTGCTGGGAACCAAACTGGGTTTTTTTTTTTTTTTTTTTTTTCTGGGAGAGTAGCCGATGTTCACTGAGTCCTCTCTTCAGTTCCTGTTTTTATTTTAACACATACTTGTGTGTGTGTGTGTGTGTGTGTGTGTGTGTGTGTGTGTGTGTGTGTGTG